>JBCAUG010045107.1:0-23820 GCA_038406175.1 Haplosyllis leylae | reverse complement strand
CTAAAAAGCCGAGGAGTCCCGCTACCGGAGTGCCGCACCACAAACGCCGCGTTGTTTTATTTTATATACGATATATTCACGCAACACAAAGAAGTAGTTACACGGACAGGGAGAAATTGCCTTATGACCGTTATAGGACCCGGTTCATAAGATAACAGTTGGGCCCTCCTTCACCTTTGGAGTGGCTTCTACAAAGGACAACAAGTGCCTGAAGCCACTCGTTTACATCTCCGGTTCAACCGAAGCCAGTCCTTTGCTTTTTGGCCCTTTTTTCAGCGGACCGGAAATCTGGAAGCATCGATCCTTGTTCAGCTGTCAAGTCCTTCACAGGAAGAAACCTGTCCTGTAGTAGAAACGGGCCGCACCAAGTAAAAACTTGAGGCTACAATTACAAAAATTGGACTCTATACCGAATTGCTTCTTCCAACAGGGCATTACTCAGACAATCTGCCAACTGGTTAAAAAGATGGATGCACCAAAACACCTTTAAGGGGTAAAAGCTGTTGTCAAACGAAGTCAAGATTTATGTAGCAGTCCTTAGTTGGAGCTAAATTCATCATATATGATGTATGTAAGATCTATTTATCATGGATTTTACTTGAACAATTGCAGCTACATATTATCTCTTGTTTTGTGGTTAGCATTTCGTTGATCCAATTCCATATGAAGTTTCACAAATACAAGAACTATATTGTTTCTTTGGCTAGTTTGGCTGAACCTGGCAACACCAACTTGAGAAGAGTTTCAAAACAACTCACTGAGGTCCCAAAAGAAATTGAATTTCAACATATTTCTTTGCTTAGTGAATCTAAACAAAATTATAGTAAGTCCTACGATGGTTATCAATAAGGCAGGTTGTCATGCTCTGGCAAGGAATTGCTCACTTTGCCTGCAAAAGTTGTGATTGTGCCGGGTCACAACGGGTCAGTGGCTGCCCACCTTCTTGTCCCAAGCCTCGAGGTCTCCCTGGTCACCTTAAAGACGAGGCCATACACGTAGTCGCGCAGCTCATTTATCATTTTATTGACATTGGTGTTAATGAATTGGATTTATTTTGTAACAGCGTAAGTTGTATTGACCCCATATCATTCACATGGAAGATTTAGTCCCTAATATAAGAGTAATGTTCTTCAGTGATACGTGATGGGGACACTGTTTTGGTATGAGTACTCTAAAGTAAACGTTTCATTCTCTGCACGCATTTCCATTATGACTTTTAAAATTTAATAAACACACATGAGAAAAAAGCCAATTCATATTGACCAGTAGAATTTTTCATTCAACATGTCAACATCTCCACGAAATTAATTTGATTCACAACTAGATAACTCTATGGAAGTTAGGTCTGGTAAATTTTAGTTTTTAAAAAAGATCTAGTAAAAGTACCTGCAGGAAAGTTCAGTTCTTTCCTGAATAGTTAAATAAATGTTGAATGATTTTTTTCGGGAACGAAAGGGATTTTCTTTCAGAATACCTTCCCAAAATGCACTAGATATTCAAGTTAATGAATAGGGTTTTTTTTCATAACAAAGAGTCTGCGGATGATAACAAGCTGCAACACATAAAAAGTCAAATAAACTTTATGTGTTATTTATTTTAACCAGAAAGTCAAGTACTTTCTTTCACAAGCGTTCAACATGTGTGGCCTTTGTGGTGGGTCTATGGCCTTAATGCTATTGAACCTTTTAAAACAGGCAGGGGTCCAGGATTATTAACAGTAGGGACACAACCCTCGTTGACAGATTTCACAATCTGGAACACCCAAACAGTGCATAGATGAAGACTATCCAGTTTAGGTTCAGGTGGCCGCAAAAAGGGAAAGTGAAAGAAGATGCGCAGATTGCTGTCATTGTTCCAGCCTTCACTGAGCTGGCATCTCTGTTTACCAATGAGTCTGTGGACAAATGGTGTGATGAGAGATACAAGACACCTGTTAAGTAAGCATTGTTGCTCTTTTCTGAGGGGAAACGGGAGACGAAATAGGAGGAATCCCGATGTGTCCAGCTTTTGACAGAAATGTGATGACAGCAGGGCCCTGAGTGTAGAAAATATTATCTGCACCTGTTACACCATTTACTCGAATCTTCTTCAATTCCTTGTTTGAGAACAAACCAGTGCCTTTCTGCTCTCCACCGCTTCAGAATAAGATACACTGCAATTACTTCATTTGTTCAGTTCAAAATATCACTTGTTTTCTTTGTTTTGGATTCTTTCGAAGTCAATTTGAATGAAGAATATTTTTTGTCGCTGAAATTCCAGACTTCCGGAGTTTTCTACTTGATATTGTACGACTCCATCGCACAAACCATTTCAGATGTATCCTATTAAGCATTTCGACTTGGCATGTGACTAAGGGAACCCGAAAGTTGATGCACGCAAAGAAATCCTGTGGCAGATTTGTGGTTGTGTCAAGTTACCGCAAAAGGTTTGATTGAGTCGACGGCTGAGGTTACTCCTATATGTTACTTTGTGCTTACTAGATCAAGCATTGATTATGTTGCCTGATTGCGAGGCACTTCCCTTCTTAAAGATATCAGTCAGTGGCACCAATGCCATTTGCGTTTTCAAAGATTTACATAGCTGGATATTTGTCTACCAAATTTGGAAGTATTAGAATGTAGCATTCATTCAACGCTACAGATGCATCATAAAGTTTTTCGACCTCAACCTTATTCTGGCAGATCTACCAACTTTGTGTTAAATAATTAACAGAACTTAAATGTTTAGGTTCGGATTGATATTTTAAATTTAACTTTGACCAAATAGACTTTAGTCACTCTCTACAAAATTGACATATTTTTACAGAATAAGGAATTAATTGTTAAACTGCATATTTTCAACCAGAATTATAATCAAATAAAAAATGTGATCAGGGTACGGCACGTGACACAGCACGCTCTGTATAGGCTCTGCCTACACCCCTTTGCTAGACCGCATAGCCTACAGCTAGCCGAGATACCCTATGTATATAGAGCGGACCTCTAGTAGAATAAACGATCTCTTAGAACCCGAGTTGCTCACCTTACAATCTAGTTTTTTACGATATGTATTTCTGACAGATTTGTCAGATCTGACAGATTTAAAACTGGATTTCTACTGCTTGTGATTGTATGTGCAAATAATTTGATGAAGTACACACAACCTAGCAACTATGGGAAATAAGAAACAACCCTTACTTTAAAAAATTAAGTTGTGATGATTCTTTAAAATGACATTTTATTTCTACCAGATCTGACAGATCTGTCAGATTTGCTTATGTTGAAAAACCCGAGTGAACTTAAAACTTTTAACACAAGGTTGCCAGATCTGCCACATTAAGGTTGAGGTCGAAAAACTCGAATGAGTGTAGTAAGAGCTACAAGAGGACTAACTTGTGCTATTGGTACAGTTCCTTTTTTCGATGACACCCTCTTAATCAGATAAAGCCTTCAATTAGGCTCTCAAGTAGAACAGTATTTGTGTTAACCTAGTTTTTAAAAAGGAAACTTTTCATTCTGAGGAACCACTTCCCGAATGATGTGTAGGAATCTGTCCTTGTGTTTAAGACAGAATCACTATTTACAATACAGTTTTAGATTTTAAAAATAATTGACTTGAGCCCTCAAAATAAAACATGCGCTTAGAACTGGTTAAAACTGAACTAAACCTTTATGTTCAAAGAGAATTTTACTGATATCTTCTAATTCTTCATTATGCCATCCGGGGAAAAAGATTATAATTGTTTGTGCACCTGGCCCACAATTATTATGCTACTACAATCGAGTTTTCCCTAAAGTAGATCATTCTGCCAACATTGCCAGAATTGTATTAAATGATATACTGTTGGATCAGTTGATGAATTAAAATTTTGTTGGCAAATCTTTATCAAAAATTTAATTCAACAACTGATCCAATAGTATATTTAACTAATACAATTCTGGCAACGTTGGCAGAATGATCTACTTTAGGGAAAACTCGAATGTGAATTGTTGGTTGGCTGATAGATATATGAAGGTGGAACACGTGCAAACTATTTACAGAAGTAGTTCTCTGTTTAGAAAAGGCTATACTAAATACAGAGTCAAAACAGTAATATCTAGATTCACAATCACTTTTCTAGTTTTCTCTCATTTGGCCAAACGCTGAACTATCTTCAGTGAGAGTGATAGATACTGCCAGAAACCAACAATGAAACAGAAAATGCTGAGTGAAATCCCAAAAGAACATTTTGACATATATAGATCTACATGAATCAATCAACTGGCATTCAGGTAAATCACAATGAAATGGTCAGTTACTTTACAGACAATAGCGCCTTTGCACCTTAGTAAAAGAGACTAAAGTACAGAAGTCAATCTGGGGATGTGATAGCCAAGGTTAACTCAAAGAAACAGTGCAATTGCAAACAAGTAAGAAGTTCCAACCTAGTTGAAATAGCCAAGCTCAACTCTACTTACTTGAGAAGGTAGTATGGTTCTGCACAAGATATTTTATGGTCTCTCTATGAAGGGTCAAACCCAATCACCAACAAAGTAATACATGCTGAAAAGTAGTTTCCACTGTGCAAGAGATCCAGGCTTAACTTGATAGTTTTTTCTTTGGACTTCTCTCAGATCCCTCATTTAGAACCTGAATTTCACCATCTTCAATGGAGAGGTAAAGGAAGAGGATACATTAACAGTACTTGAGGCATTAAGACTTGACTTACTGACTGATCTGAGTTCCACAAGAAATGATAATTGGTTGCTGAGGCTTTTATTAAGGTCAACTGTAAATTATCACAAGACTATAGGATTTTGATTTGGTGGGAAAAATTGCTCAACTTGATATTTGCATGTTCATCACAATATCAGGACTACCTCACTTGACAATGAAACAGAAAATGCTGAGTGATCCCAAAAGAACATTTTGACATACATACATGAATCAATCATATGTCACATTGAGATTTGTTAAAAGGTTAACTTAGCAGTTAGAAAATATTGAAAGATGAGAGGAAGCTGGATAACAAATTATGTAAATTAGTTTTGACATTTCAAAATGAAAAAAATCACATCCTATTGAAATACGTGTCACACACTCTTTAATGATTGTTTGGATTAACTAATTTAATCATATTAGTTTGGAAAGGTTGGTAGAATGGTTAGTGCAGGGCTGTTGTCTTGGTCTTTCATGACAGTAGCATGACAGCAAATTATAACCTGACAGTGGACAGAAACCCTGCCCTGTGGCTAAGAAACAAACAAACATACTAGATGCTGCAAAAATAATCACTTACATATCATTTACAAGAACCTCTATATTCTGGTAGAGGATGTCTTTTGGACATGACGTCATAGCCAGCACTTGTTAGATTCCACATACAATCTTTGATTTCTTACCTATGCATGTACAGGGGTTGCTTCATATGTTTGAGGGGACTGATGATCATCATTGAGATGATATAGGTGTTCTGCATCACTGATTGAAAGGCTCCTTGCACACTTTCATACATTTGATCTCTCCATTCAGACCACCTTGCTGCCCGAAGAAATCATAGTTACTGAAAATAGCAATTGACTATGGTGGCAGACTGCCTACTCTGTGGAGATGCAAGGAATGGAACCTCCCAAAATGTTAGTTACCCATGTCTGGGAGTCTGTTTCAAACCACGTGACATATTTAAGGTATTGTGCCCCCTCGAACAAACCAAAACAAATGAGAAATCTGAATATGGTAAATAATGGGATCGCAACCAAGGCTCGTACACTAATGCAATATGATCGTTTGGTGTACAGTCCACAGTTTCTTATGTATGCACATCACAAAGTGGTTTGTAAAATTCCAATTTATATCTTTTCAATATACAGTCATGTAGCTACCACTTCACTTGTGGTTAATGTGGGTAATGATACCTAACTCCGAGGAGCGCAGATCTCAGAGAAACCTTCCTGTGGCACATAATAGTTTTCTCCACATGACTTTTACTTTATTCAGCAAATTCAATGAATCATGACAAAGTCCAAAAATGGTCTAGTTACCAGAGGTAGTGTCTATCTGGTAACAAACACATTATCAGTGGTAGTAATACCAAGAGCATTTCTATTACTACCACTGGTTAGATATCTGTTACCACTCACCACACTGAACAGACACCAAACCAAAGATAGTAGTAGAAATTTCTTTTTCACTACTGCAAGGAGGAATATATCTGTTGTGAGATATGGGCTGACTCTGGTAACCATACTACTTTTGGATTTGGTCAAGATTCACTGAATTCAATAAATTCAGCAAAAGCCATTTAGAGAAAACTCAATTAGGCGAAGTTGGAAGAGGGCACTGCTAGCAAATGGCTGACAGCTAAATTTCGGCTCTGCTAAAATGCCTCTAAATTACTGTATGCTGTCGTACACTTGCAAATGGTGTTAGTGAATAGATGAATAAAACCTGCTGGACTTAAACTGTGTAATTTTTGGCAATGCAATATGATGGAATATACTAAATGACGGAATAAAAAGTGTGATGAAATAAAACATGGCGGAACAAGGACCTCCGGCATCCAACCTCAGAAAAACACCTGGAAGGAGAGCAACAGTGAGTGATATACTACAAAAAAAGGACACAGAAGTACCTGAAACCCCTACTGATCAAGGTATAATAAAAAAAAGTCACACAACTTCTAGTAATAAGAAGAAGAGGAGGTGAAAGTCAACGGTTAAAAGAAAGAAACTTGACTTTGATCAAACAGTGCTAGACAATTTTTTCAAAGAAAAGATACAACAAAATAATGACCCCCAGGTACACTTCTGTCAATTAAGTGTGGTAGATAGAGTGAAACTGATAGAAGGTAGAGAGTGAGGAAACGTTTCTGAATCTGAAGTTGATAACCGTCTTAGAAAAGAAAACCCAAAGTTGTGCATATTGAAGAGACTGAGTAGTGTGGATAAAATTGACATGCTGGCAAATACTGACTATCTCTCCACTGCGCCTTTTGTCCAGTCATGCATAACTCGAACCAAAACATGTATGTCACCTAACCAACCAACTGTGAAAACGGTGAAAACATGTGTGTCGTGTCAACAATTAACACAGACGGACTCATGCTTATTCAGCGTACAACAAAACAACCCCAGCACATTGTCTCAATGACCAACTGTCGCTTCGCACCTTGGCACTAAGTATAGAATAAACAGTAGTGTGGAAACGAACAATAGATTTAGTGCATTAACAGCAGTAGATAGCAAGACAACATCTGATAATTTGGATCAATACCTCGCAGATAATTGCAATTATCTCTGTGGTCAACTAGACAACACGATGCAGCCACAGATATATAAAGCAACCCTGCCATGGTATACTTCTACCCATCTATCCAAACCACTGTCACCATGGTCACGACAACTACTGCTTGTTCGACAATGACAGATACCAGAAGTAAATATTCTTCGGTGCTGCAACTTGGACAACAAAGTGCAAAGAACTTTGACCCGCAGTCTACAGAAGGAAAAACCGAAAGTATATATACCAGAGGACACACCTAAGGAGATGTTGCCAGTATACCAAATGCTGGTACACATCTCCATGCAAGTATCAAAAGGCAATGCAGAAACTGCTACATTGAGAGCAGATGTCTGGACGGTGAAAGATACATTGAACGGATACCATCATGAGTTGCAAAGGCATGAAGACATAATATATGATACAGTTGAGCATGTTAATGCATGTGTAGAGAAAGTAGATATGCTTGCAAGTGGATACAATGGACATGAGCGAGTTATACAACAGTTACAAGAATGAGTAGAAACCTTAGAAGCTGAAAAAACAAAAAACAATTTGACGATAACTGGTATTATAGAAGAAGCCGATGAGGATCTAAAGGAAGTAGCTAAGAACTGCCTTAGATTAAAATTACAAATCAGCAAGGAAATCCCTCTGCATACCATAAGAAAAATTGGAGAGGGAGATACAAGACCTATAGTGATTGAGCTCAAACACACAGCAGACAAATGGGTGATCTTCAAGAACACTAAAAACTTGAAAGGATTAACCAATGCCAAGGGGAGGTCTTACCAGGTCTATGAGCATCTCCCAGAACAAATGGCTGAAGAGAAAAAGAAGAGGCATAATATGATGTGGAGAAACAGAACGAATACAGCATTGAAGCTCAACTTGTCTGTTAAATGCAATAAATTGCTGATGAATAACTCTGTTTACAAGGTTAAAGCTCCGACACCAACACACGCAGATGTAATCAATTTGGATCCAGAAGAACGAAGAAGAGTACAAACTGTGAATATAGCATCAACACAGGAATATAGAGAGCGGGATAATGTAATTATTGCATATGTAGTAGAAACCAGTGACATAAACATGATTAGAACTGTGCAGAAACATTTACGTATCAAACATAGAGATGCAACACACATTACCACAGCCTACAACCTATCTGGAGGAACTGTTGACAAGCAAGACTATGATGACAATGGTGAAATAGGCTGTGGATCTAGGTTGCTGAATGAGTTGAGGCAAGCTGAAATAATTGATGCAGCAATCTTTCTGGTGAGATACCACAGTGGGAAGAATTTAGGTAAGAGAAGATTTGACCTGTTCAAAGAAATGGCCCAAAAAGGCCATAACCCTGGTGCGTAACCCACAACTACAGTACCAATCTAGGATTAAAACAAGTGCAGCACTGAAGCTCCCCAAACGAACCAGAGGAAAGTCTTATGGTATACGAGGGGGGGCACATGTCAGCCCCACCTACTCAGTGGGAGGCAGACCCTACTCCAGGCTGGGCCCTATGAATTCATCACCTATGATGCCTAACCCACAGTATAGAGACGGATATCATGCCAAGATTCCTACTGCATCTGACTCCGAAGCTGAAATTGTATTAAATGCCAGAAAACAAATGCGAGTGTCGGACCAAACATTTACTTAAGGTTTAAAACGAGGCATAGCAGACCCACTGCCGGTCACTGAACTAAGAATGTTTTTTCACAAAAAATTGTCATATCTAACTGTGTATTTAAATATGTACTGCACTTTAAAGGAAGCTCACCGTCAACAATGTTTTTGTCAAGGTTGCAATTCTAATAAATATAGTGATGGAAACCATACAACTGTATTCTTTAAATGTGTGAGGCCTAGGGGATGAAAAAAAGCAGAAGAAAGTGTTTAAATACCTTAAGTCTTTGAAAGCTGACATTATATTGCTTCAAGAAACCCACAGTAGCCACGACCAATACCAAGTAACATTATGGAAGAATCAATGGGGAGGGGATATATTTTTCTCCCACAGTACCACAAGAACCGTGAGCATATGTATATTGGTTAATCCCACATTTGTGGATGCTAAGCTGACAATGATTAAAACTGATGAAAAGAATGGAAGATATATAATAATGGAGGTAACAAAAGGAAAATTGGAATTTACACTTGTAATGTTTATGCACCTTACAAAGATGATCCAGTGTGGTTTGAAACTCTTTTCAAAGAAATTGATAAAGTGGATAGTGCAAATAGGATTATTGGTGGTGACTTCAACTTAACCTTGAACAGTGAAATGGATAGAAAATACACACACACCAACAATGACAAGGCAAAAGAATACATGTGTACAGTTATGCAAAGTATGAATATTGTCGATGCCTGGAGAATTTCCTACCCTGATAGTAGAGAGTACACATGGTGTAGGAGAAAATCTAAGGATAGCAATAACTATGGATTTGCCAGGCTGGATTATTTTCTTGTATCAGAAGTATTATTAGGCAAGATACAGGATATAGGACATAAGCCAGGCTTTGCAACAGATCATTCTTTTGTCTTTATTAAGCTAGAAACAGGTCTTAGGAAATGAGGGAGGGGTTTTTGGAAATTAAACACCCTCCACCTGCACAATGTGGATTACAAGTTTGGAATTACACAGGTAATTAATAAAGCTGCAGTGAAATATTCTAAAACTAATCCTGCACTAAAGTGGGAAATGATTAAATGTGAGGCTAATGCCTATAGTACAATGTATTCCATAGAGAAGGCGAAAAGGAGAACACAGAAATTACAAGAATTACAAAAGAAAATTGAACATTTAGAACAGTTAAGGGCTGGTGATGTAATACAGGGAATTAGTTTGGACCTCCAAGAAGAATTGGAACAAGCTAAAATGGACATTGATGGTATATTACAATCACAAGTAAACACTGCTACTTTTCAAAGTCGTGCCAAACACTATTTATATGGGGAGAGAAACACTAAGTTCTTCTTCTCACTAGCTAAGCAACGATATCAAAGTAGAACAATGTATAAAATCAAACTGGACGATGGCACGATAACGACTAATCCGAAAAAGATATTAGAAGCACAGTACAAATACTATGATAAACTGTATACATCTGACCCTAAAATAAAGTTTCAACTTAAAAACAATACAGGAATCAAAATTAGTGAGACTGATAGAGAACTATTAGAACAGCCTATCACTATGGAAGAAATGTATAAGGCAGTGTGTCACTTTGCTCCTAATAAAACCCCTGGAGTGGACAGATTGCCAGCAGAGTTTTACCAGAAATATTGGAACCTAATTGGTCCATATTATTATGAAGCAGTACAACATGCATTAGCTAATGGGAAGCTGCATCTGTCTGCCTGGTGAGGAGTACTGTCGCTTATCCCAAAAAAACTACGTGATCCTTTGTTTCTGAAACACTGGAGACCTCTTACATTATTGATATTAGACTATAAAATTCTTGTGAAAACATTAGATAACCGCCTGAAAGGAGTTCTAAAAGACATAATAATGGATTACCAAACTGGTTTTATGGAAGGAAGGTTTATATTAGAAAACATTTTGAAATTAATGCAAATTATGGACGAGGCTAACAGATGAAGGCTACAGGCTGTGGTGATGAATATAGATTTTGAAAAGTGTTTCGATATGATTGCACATGATGCTATCAGAGGATCTTTAGAATTTTTTGGGTTTGGACCCAAGTATGTAGATACTGTCATGATGCTGTTTACAGATTTTAAACTATGTACACAAAATAATGGATATTCTTCCAAGTGGATGCACCCTACTAGGGGGGTGCACCAAGGGTGCAACATTTCTCCTCACCTATTTAATTGCACTGGACAGCTTTTCACATTTCTATTTGAGAATAATACTCACATTGATGGGATTACAGCACAAGGTATTCTAACACTACTATCACAATTCGTGGATGATACAAATTTGTTTGTTAAATCAGACATGAAAACTTTTGATGAGATTACACAAACTCTAGAACTGGCCAAAAGGAACCTGGGCCTAAAGGTTAACTATGAAAAAACTACTCTGTACCGTGTTGGCTCTCTACAAGGCTCCCAAGCAAAGATTTATACAGTTAAAGAATTTCAGTGGAGTGAACTGCCAATATACATGCTTGGGATCCACGTAACTCTTGAAGAAAGCATGGTCAAACTGAACTTAATCCCCCTGATCAAGAAGGTTGAAAATGTACTGGCCTTGTGGTCGACTAGAAACTTAACCTTATTTGGGAAAGTCCTTGTGGTAAACACCCTGGTTGAGTCGATGTTCATCTATAGGTTTAGTTTATTATCGAATATTGATGAAGAAATTTTAAAGGACCTACAGGGGAAAATATGGAAATTTATTTGGAACGGAAAAAAGGCCAAACTTTCTTTCAGTACATTATCAGCACTGAAACATGAAGGCGGGCTCAGATTGATAGACCTAAAAAAGAAGCATTGTGTTATGCTCGCCCAATAGATCTTTACATTGAAACCAGAAACCTTTCTATGGAAGTGCATGTATGCAGCGCTAGATAAGGAATTGTGTACAGACATATGGCTATGCAATTTAAAGCCAAAAGATGTTAAGATAATATTTTCGGATACGTTCTGGAGAGCAGTGCTGGAGTCTTGGTGCAAAGTAGCATGTGATGAACCCACTAGTTTAGATAGCATGAAAAAGCAATTTCTGTGGTATAACTCTTGGATACGTAGAGATCAGAAACCCTTTATTATGTACAAAATGTATCATAAGGGGATAAAGTACATGGAACAGCTGCTGGATGAAGAAGATAAACTCCTGATGTTTGACGGTATTTGTCAATGATTTGGAGCTGAAATTGGATGGCTGGATTACGCCGGACTTATTAATGCTATTCCTGAATGCTGGAAGACAATTTTAGATAGAGCTGAAAATGCTCATGAAACTTTTGAGCATCCATATTTTCTGGTTCAGAAGCAAAAACCAACGCGATATATGTACCGTACATTAGTGTCTAATCCATGTAATCATTATGATGCATATAACAGATGGCAGGATAAACTTTCATCCAATGTGATACCTAAACTCTTTCAACAAGCATTTACTACAATTTATCTAGTGACTAATTACACAAAGCTTAGAGACTTCCAGTACAGATATCTCCACTATCGTATCCCAACAAACTATGAATTGCATAAGTGGAAAATAAAAACTACCCCAGATTGCAAGTGTGGAGCGAAGGACAGTGTACCACACACTTTCTATGAATGTGTTAGAATACAGGAGCTATGGCATAAGCTACAAGAAAAGATGGTAGAAGAGTTCCCGAACGATATTTTTGATTTCTCCTTCGATGGAATAACTCTCAACTGTGTTCACATCAACTGGCACCATGTTATTAATTTGTACTGTTTAGTGCTTAAACAGCTAATTTATCGATATAAGTGTCTAAACAAAGAGATAAACTTTAATGTGTTTTTGCAAGAAGTCAATCTTATCCGTGGAATTGAATTTGTTACTGCTAAGAATAATAATATGCTTGAAAAACATTTCCGCAAATGGAACATTACGAAGGAACAACAAAAACAGGACCAAGAGCTATCAATAGCAATGTATTTAAGACAATACATAGGGAAGATATAGTAATAGTAGTAGTCAAATATGTAAAATAGTTAAAATTTTTGTTACAAATTTTCTACTATAATACACTGTACATAAAACGGCAATAAAAAACATTAAAAACAAAAAAAAACTCAATTAGGCTCGACGAAAGTTATGGAACGAAGTGAAAAGGCTTAAAAAATCGAGGAAATCTCGAATCCGATCAATTGTCACCAATAAACCACTTTTTTGTTGCTTAAAAAATTCAACATTCATGGATCAATTTGTTTCGTATGCACAGACATTTGACTGTGTAAAATATCCATATTTTAAGAATTAAAGCGTTAAAACAGACACTCTTAGAATTTACGGGCGCTACCTTCGCTTTTCTCCGAAAGACTGAAGCAAATTTGCAATCACGCAACAACTTCCTCCCGCCCTGCAATGTTGCATGGCGCAAACAGGCACCACGCGGGCACCAACTGGTCCTTAAGTCCTGCAGTTAAGTGAATTCAACAAAGTGCTTTAAGAGAACCAAGATCAAAGGTGTCTTGATTTATGCTGTTTTTGCATTAAGTGGATGTCTTGGAAACTTTGAGACTTGTAGGAAACGAGCCAAAGCGGTAATGTTTCACTTTGCTTGTTACACTCTATATGTTGCAGCCTTGGACCACTTAATCCATTATGACAAGCTACAAAGTGGTTTCGGATAAATATGGGAATAAAATTACTGCGCAGGATAATTAAAATCTACCCGGAGGCCTTCTCCTGTAATTCTCTTCAAAAGGTGTAATATTTTATCGTATTAAACACCTTAAAACTTTTAATGTAGTCAGCTACTTCATTCCAGGCCTTTTTTTCTACGCTGCCTGGCTGTGAGTTTCCCTAGTTTCGCTGAATTTATTTCTGTCATTTCTCAGCATAACCACCAATGCATGCATGCTTTATATCCTGACAGCAAAATAAATCAAAATACATAATTGTGTAATTTATAATGTTTTAACATAGTTTATCTCTTATCTTTACGTTAAAGGACGTAACGCACGTTAAACGTTAACTTAGTAACTCCGCATTTAGTTCCGTTACTAATTCCAACATTATCAATATTTTGGCATGTTTATAATGGTTATCTAGATCAATCTGAATTAACTACATTTACAGGCAGATTAACATCGAACCTACTTATTTTTTCAGCCCAATAAAATTGTGATGTGTTTTCTCGAGATATAATTGAAATTTGGTTTAAATTTATGATAATTACCGAGAACATTGAAGAAAATATGGGAGTCTGGTCACCGATAACATCGGCAACGGCGGATGATTAGTTTAATAAGCAGGATTACATTCACATAACAATATGTTCTGCCGTAATTTAAGAATTTAAATATCAATGTATAATTGCAGTGTTGGCATCCTTGGTGATTTGTCATAATTGATCATAAAAATACAAGACCTTGAAAAAGAGTAAAAATCATCTGCGTCCCATGAAAGTACCTTTAATAACATAGGTATCCCATTACTGATACTTGAAATAATAATGACTTTATTTTCTTTTGTAAAGTCAGAAAATGTTGAGAGAAGGTGCTCCCGTTCCTGTTCTGGAAATAAGGTTTTTAATTTTACACTTTTTCCGCAGATGTTTTGTCGTTTCCTTTTAAAATCAAAAGCGTGTACTGGCATTGAGCAAATCGTATTAAAACGAGAATCAGTTCAATGGAGGGAGGCTGGTATACTACGTCTGATGACCCATATATAGGTCTAATTAGTGAACAGAATGACATCGTTTACAGCAAACAAAATACCTATTTAAGTCAGAGGCATACGAATAAGTGTAGGCTTATCTTTTATAGCGTTCAATGCGTCATTAATCTCGTTTCAGAACTGTCCAGATGTCGGGGTGATGGCCGCGCGTGATGCGTCTTAACCCGAAGTTGAAGACAGCGGCCATCCGTCCACCTGTCCCCGGCGACACTAATGCCTCTCCCCGCCATCTGCCCATGGTTGTCCCCGAGCTCCCAACGTGTTACTCCAAAGCTGTTTCTTTTGATCCCGAGCCCACTAATTATTAACTGCGCAACTTTTAAACATGTGGTACATTTGCATTTTGATAATGTGACTTGATGCTCGACGATAGTTACCAGGATTCGACTTCTCTAATGACGACTAAATGACTTATGATGACTTCGCGTGGCCAGGAGGCGTTAAGATTCACGTTCGGGTACAGTGCTTGACTTCAGAGATGAACGCGGATGGCACTCTTTGTATTTTCAGAAAATAGAGGACCATTGAGACATAAGACCGAGGTCACAACTTCAGTCTTTGTCTCAAAGGCACTTTGCTTGCAAAAACTCTTTGAAATACTTAAACTGTTCACCGTAAGCCCCTTGAGAGGCCATGTGTTTTGACTCTTGACTATTTTACTTAAAACTAAAATAAAATGAGAGAATCAAGTAAGCTTTGTAAAATTTAAATTATCTATGAAAAATGGGGGATAAGTCTATTTGTTGCATAAAATCTTGAACAGTTAGTGTTTGGCAACTGAAATGCGAGGGGCTTAATAAAACTGGCTCACGTGCTGTGAACAATCGTTCTGCATGAAATAGAAGTTCTTAATTATGACTATCGAGTGTTTTCATAATTCTGGTCAAATTGTATGAATTCAATAATATAAATTTCTCAAAAAATTGATAGGGATTGAAGCCAGGTAACTTGCATAGTAGTCAGCCACTCTCAACATTAAAGTAAAGCGTTGTATGACACTGTAAATGGATCCTAATTCATGTATGGATCATTTTTGTCCAATTTGTCTAATTCAACTAACTGGACAAAACATCTTCCCCTATCTAGATGCTTCCACAAAGTGAAATAATGAAAAACAAGGGATAGAAAAGTAATACATTTTAACTCTTTACTTTTTTTAAAAGAGATTCAAAAGCAATAAATTAGGAGAACAGTATGTTTGTTTTCACTCGCTTCACACCATTGGTTTGTGAAGTGCGCACTGTGCGGAATCATTGAATTGTTACAGCAGTCAGTCATGTGGAAGTCGGCCATACATCCAAGTGTAATTTACAAGTGGTAAAGGGATGTCTGTGACAGTCTTTGTGACTAAGCCCATGTTTGATTGGTCCACAGTGGCACAATAGCCACATGCCATTGAATGAAGCAAAAGTGCATAGATTTATTGACATTGTTAAAGCAGACCCCGCCTTCCTTTTGTTATCTCCCGAGCTTCAGCATCTCCAAAGTGGGGTACAAAAACGGGAGTTGACAGATTGAAATGTCACAATAAAGAGAGCCCCTGGCCACTACAGAGAAGGGGTAGTAGAGCTGAATCATCAGGCAGGAGAGAAAGCCAGTGGAAAGCAGACAAGTGTTGCGGGAGGATCGCGTTTCACCATCCAGCAGTCTCTAGTGTGTACCGAGAAACAAAATCAGCTTCCAAATTGCTTTAAACTGATGAACAGTTGTCATTTTGTGCCAGTGATTCACAGAATTAGCATCAGCTTAGAAGCAACAAGATCGAGGCTGAAATCTCTTGTGTGCGACAAATTAGGACAACAACCTGTGTTAATGACAGCAACACAGTGAAGAGACAGAGAACACACACAGAACTGCCAAACTAAACAAAAAAGGATACACTTGTTGAATTTCAAGTAACAAATTCAAAACACGAAAAATGCCACGTTCATTTCTCATCAAGAAGAAAGAAAAATTGCCGAGATGGGACAGGTACGAGCCCGAGGACGTAACTCCGATAGTGACGCCGAGAACGGTCTACACCCCGACACCAAGCAGACTAGAGCAACTCGCCGCAATTGTGACGGGCTCACCGATACACTACCTGCCGACGTACCCTGTTTCACCGTTCACTCCGTTGGCTGTTAGCCTTGCAAATGGTAAGTGACCTCCATTTTTCTTAGTTAGATTTTCATCGCTTAAAAACAAATCTCCGATTGATAATTTGTAATCGCGGATTTGTGGGGTATTTGTGAGTCATGTGTAATATGGTTATACAAATATTATTGTCACTGGAGGTGCTGACATCTGGACATTTAATCCAGATCAATCATCTCCATATTTGTGAACGAAGCTGCTTGGGTGACTTGTCTGTGCCATTGGGTCCCATTAGCAATCAGCTGTGAAGCTGCCTAATAATCTTTTGTCTTCAGCAGTCAATGGGCTGCTTCGGGTAACGCCCGTTTTAGATTCGCACACGAGTGTTATATTTCTATTGGGATCTTGAAATACTAAACCAGAAATGTTTAATGCATGCAGGTTCCCAAAAGGAAATTGTTCGTATGGTGTTTTATTAAAATATGAAGTCATCCAGAACACAATTGCTTTAACCTATTTCTTGTTCTTTTTAGGCTACTTGCCTGAGATGATCCCATCTAGTCCAGCTTTCTCAGCTGCCACACCGATCCACACTGATGTGTACCACAGGGAAGCAGAAAGACGGAACAGCTTGGGAAGTGACACTGTCAGTGACACAACGAGTGACGTAAGCGTGAGTGAGACATCGTCCCTGGTTCCCAGTTCCCCAGTGTCCACTACGAGTCACGAGGGCAGCGACGGGGTGCCTTCACCGAAGAAAGAACCCATTGAAATCAAGAAGGAAAGTGACACAACTCATTACACCTACGAGAGGTTCTTTCAGACCGATGACCGCTCAAAGAAGAAGTTGCTGGAGGAGGAAGAACATCAGGCACAAAGACCAAAGTCCAAGTACACCTGCAGCGAGTGCGGAAAACAATACGCAACATCATCTAATTTGTCTCGCCACAAGCAAACTCACAGGTCACTGGACAGTCAACAGGCAAAGAAGTGCCCTCACTGTGACAAAGTGTATGTGTCAATGCCAGCACTTTCCATGCACATCCTCACACATCAGCTTAAACACCAATGCACAGTCTGTAGCAAGAGTTTTTCCAGACCATGGCTTCTACAGGGTCACATGAGATCACACACTGGAGAAAAACCCTATGGATGTGCTCACTGTGGCAAAACATTTGCTGACAGATCCAATTTGAGAGCCCACATGCAGACACACTCTGGATGCAAACATTTTGAATGCAAGCGCTGCAGCAAGACATTTGCCCTCAAATCATATCTGAACAAACATTACGAATCTTCATGCGTGAAAGAAGAAGCTATCGGACAGGGGACCTACTAGTCACCGAAGCATTTGAAATCAATTAATACTTTTACATTTCCTGTCAGTCTTTACCACAGTAAATTTTATTGGTCACCAATGCGGAAAACAATTAATTCCACTTTGAAAATGATAAAAGTTAATTAATGTGTTTTTCTTAATTGACATTTTCCTGTTTTAATTTGTCCACATGGATTGTTATAAAATTTTGTTAGTAAATGAATGACGATGGCAATTTGTTTCTGTTTCATTACTTTTGAAATTATTGTAATATAACACACCTGGACGGTGCCAATTTTGTGGTCTGCAAGAAGCGTAAAAGTATCATAAATTAATGGGATCAAAACTTGGGCAAACAAAGTCAACATCAACATCAACCAATTGTTCGTCTGTCAACAACAGGTTCGTGAAGATGTAACATTAAATATGGACAGTTGCAATTAATTGCACTCTGAATATTTTATTTACGACAGTACTTGACCTTCTGTCAGTGAATTCGATATGGCACACGTCCCCTAAGCCCCAAAAGCGTGTACGTTTGATCCGCCGAGTGTCGGAAAGCTACAACGGATTCCTTTAACAGGTGGTATGCAACTACGGTACGTTTTGTTTTCTGTTCAGTACGGTGTTATCTCAGGAACCATGAACAGTACATTTACTCTGAAAACGAATATCTTGTGTGGAATTTGCGCAGTGACACCCTTTCCACTCCCTTTTTTGTACCTATCCTAACCGCAACCACCATCATATGGCATTGGAGTGCACCTGCAAAGCTTCAACTTGTCAAAGACTTCAATGAACAAACACTGGTCATCCTTAATACAGCTGCTAAGAACTGGTTGCAATAAATTAACTGAACGTTGTCCACGTGTGCTTATAATTCAACTGAACCAAAATTTTAAGCCTTTGGAGAAATGTAACCATTATCTTTACATTCGAAATAAAATGTAGAACCCAATTGGTTGTTTCCTGAATTGATATTAGCAAAGCTCTGTGTAATTTCGTTGTTAAGAATAACATGGCAAATTTGTCCGAAACCATAGAAGAAAGCATTTAATGACTTCCGTTACCATTTAATAGTTTCGTACTTCTGCATGATGGTTTCGTGATTATTTTATTTTATTTAAACATTCGTTGAGGACGTCAGGATCGTTTTTACACTCCACATTCCTACAAGTGAACAAACAATAACCACACAACGTGACTATTATCGATGCAGTCTTAATAATGTTAAAAACATACGGAATAAATGCCAATTCCCATGAATTGTTCCTCAGCCTAAAATTAACGCACAATCGACAACACAAACGGATAATTCAAAGTCCTTGCGTTGTCCTTCGCACCACAGGTGGTCGACCAATTTGGTTATTATTAATAATCAATTATTAATTACCAATTACAGTAATCAAGTAGTTCAAAAGGGTTCTGGATCCAGCCAACGGTTGACATAGGGCCAACATGTCATCTCACCCATTAATTATAGTAAAAATATCAGTTTATCTCACAACAATAACAAAGTCCAATTTTTTTCACTTTGGTATAACCTGATATGAATATTTAATACTTAATTTCGCCAAAATATTGATGGTTTTATTTGCATTCTAATATTTCGCAAGTGAAACCAAATGTAACGTGATCAATTACTAAAACGACAGAAATAGCAGCAGTAACGACGATACCCACCAAACAACAATAGGTTCCCTTTCTCTATTTCTACTTCATGTTAATTTACCTTCAGAAAACAAGTAAATGTAAAGATGTGCCAAGCAGTCAGGTTAAATTATTCAATTTACGGGAGAGTATAATCATTGTCCTTGAGTGATTTGGGTGCTTCCCGTGAGTACTTTAGCCATTTTTTTTCATTTTCATTGGATATTTGGTCAAAAATAGGTTTTGCATCCCCATCAGTCGAACACCTCTTCTTACTGATAAGATAAATATTAATGCTAAGAAATTCAGAACGAAGGTTTTATGAGGCAACAGATTTCAGAATTAGGTTTGTACAGCCAAAAAACAGACAGATAGTTTTGGAAAGTAATGTACAAATTAATTTCCTGCAGGAATCTTAAACTTCATGAAAAACTGTTCAAAATTTCTTCAAGAAATAAATTTGTATCTTCCTTCACAGAAACTGATGAGTTTATTGATAAGTTTATTATAAATGCACAAAATAGATAGATCTTCATTTCTAAAATTTATCTGTAAATTCTATTTTACACATGAGGGGTTCCCCAAGATGACATGATGATAATGCCATCTGTCAGTAGTTCTCTGATTGGCTGATACCATTAATGATATCACAATTAAGAACTCAAAGAGTATGTCTGAGACACACATACAAGCTAAATCTGTTCATCTGTTGTGTGCACAAATTGCTGCAGTTTTAATAAACAAACAATATAATGAATTTTGAAGGAATCTTTGCTCTAAAAGAAATACACTGATCAGACTCCTTCAGGGCATATTTTTAAACAAAAGTCATGATAATAACTTTATTATAAATGCACACAAAACAGCTAAATTTTGTTTTGAAAGTGGCTAAATCCTCAAGTTACATGAATATTGTTACAGTAAAATATTTTATAATAGTATCTTATCAAGGAGCTTGTAGAGTCTAAATCAGCTTTATCTGAAGTGTCAATTGGCACTTAGCTTAGTTTATCAACATATCTTTATTTTAAGTGTCAATAGGCCATTAATTATGTTTACCCCTCAGCCAGATGAGACTGAAGTGTGACAATGGAGAGGAGCGACCTTGCTCTTATAGGAAACTGATACTAGATGTCTCCCAGTGAGAGGGGGTTTGAAAGCTGATTAGATTATACACAGTAGGTCTTTAGTATACACTATAGATACTGTAACCAATTCAGAAAGGGTCTTCTTATCTTTATTATAAATATTGATTAACTATGTGCTAACATTGGATTAAGTGAGTTTGTACCTCTAATAGGTGGATGGAACAAAGGTTTTAGGCTAATACCCTAGCTTCTCCTCAGTATCTACTGGGTCCCAGTCAGTGGGGAATATAGAGAAACATGGAGTTCAGCACTACTCTCTTATAGCAACCCAAGGGAGCATATCCATTTTGTGGGAATGGAACATCCAGTTTCTCCACTGACCTCTTTTAAAACAAATCTCAGGAAGGGACCACAATCAGAAGTAATTGGTGCCAGAGGAAACCTGTGGGTTACACTACAGTGAGATTTCTCCTGAAGCAGGGAACCCTGTTATGGGTGCCAAAGCTTCCAGCATATTTGAAAATTACCTGGAGCTTTAAGCATGGAAAGTATGACATTACCTTATCCTAGTGAAATGAATAAAGTCAAAAGGCTTCATTTGGATGAGCCAGAGGACAAGGGTACTTGGAAATGTTACTGTCATATATTTATCAATACCAGTACAGTAGTGACTAAATTAAATAAAAGATTGCTCAGGTAAACCACTTCCATACTTACTTACCAGCCATACTTACCAGGTTGTAATAATAGTTAAAGGGAAGTACTACCACAACTTATAAAGACTGGAAAGTTACCTCCTCCAATAAATAGTTTTTGATTGAGAAAATTAGAACATATACAGTTTTGTCATGAGTTTTTGCTCCTATGTTTATTAGAACTTTTGCTGCATTTGTAATACACATACATGTTAAGAACAATGATTTATGACATGTTATGTGCGTCTCATTATGTATCACGTTATGTCATACATCATATCATGCCATGTTGCGTCATGTCATATTATGGCTTCTAGTTGTAACTTAAAATTCCCATTCACTAATGGAACTTTTGCCGGACATTCAAACGACCTTACGTTCACTGGGCGTATTTTTTGTAAATTATGTACCCAGAAAGGTAAGAGAAATACTTGCGTGATACAAAATACTAATATTTTTCTAGCAAGTTAATATTTACTTGATTGCCAATTAAGAAAGATTATTCAGAGAGATTATGTTTCATATATTTTAGTTTCGTTTCTTTCAGGATTAACAATTGAAGCGAGGGGAATTGGCGTCAGTAAATTATTTTCAGGTTCAATTTCTAAGAATCCATTATTTTTTCAACCCTGTGAGGCACAGAAAACCTTCATGTATAAAGAATGTCTTTCTTTGGTTTCAATGCTCCGTCGATCAATATTTGATCAATTGTAGTTTTTGCGTGACACCGTCTAATGAGACCCCACTCAGGGAATTAATCCACAGGTTTCTGAATATTATATTAACTGACCCAATTGTTGCAGGTGTTGTGATTTATAGTTTGTAGCAACCTGTGGCTATTTACAAAGAAGAGAGGTGCTAATCCATACGGAACTTAACCCCTTGAACTGTCAATAAACGTCCGTTCCAGATAATGATTGTAATGTATTGAGGATGAGTAAAATCAATTGGTACCTTCGAATGGTTGATTCCAAATTGAGAACAAAAACTATTGTTTCAAGAAACAAGTCAAAATGTCAAAATATTTGAGAACAGTAACCATCCAGAAATTCATAATATGTCTTTGTTTATACAAGAACAACAGATATTCCACAATGAGGTTCTCTTCAGCTCCAAAAGTTCACAATGCACACTTTAAGTTAACATCACCAATGTCCTCAAAGTATTACCATATGTGGGTAATTTTCAAGAATAATGGGTTTTATTTACATTTTTCAGGTTAGACAGAAAAATGTTATTTATCATCTACTTCTCAATTTATTCATGTTACCTTCAACAAGTCTCGCATTCGAGCAAATATATTGATGAACATGCCCTCAACAAACGGGTGCAATATTGGCACATAGTTGTACGTGTATTCTCTGAGTAAATGATTTTAAATGATTTTGCCGCGAGGGAGAACAAGTTAAGCCAAAAACTCACGAACAATTCTGTACCAAAGTCAATACTACATCAAGAAGTAGCTGAAGTTTATTCTGTGAGACACGACCATAAGGACGTGATAGACAAGTGCTTGACAATAAATCAACCTCTAAGTTGGAGGGAAAATTTAATTAATCAATGAATAATTAACCAGGTTTATTCAAGAAATTAGAACTGAAGCTGAGTCTAATGAAGTAAAGTTAATAACAAGTGATCACGTCGCATGCAGAGATCTGTGTGTGGTTCAATAAACTGGTGTAATTCAACAGATGACTTGTTTTGTATTTTTGCCTGTTGCAAGACGACGTAAACTAATGCAACAGAGGCATGTTGAAGTTGTATTTTAAATGAAACATAAACTGCAAGTACTGGGGTGATCTAAGGTATGTGATGCATACCCGCTGGCTGGGAGAGATTTTGATTTTCCAAAAATTGGCATTTTTAGATGAAGTCCAAAACAGCACCAAAATGTTTCATTCGGGACAGTGTATAGCTGTCATGAAAAAAATGTATTCAAACACATGTAACAAAATGGCTAAAGTGTACTGCTTTTGTAAGTAACATTTCTGAAATGTTACAAAAATTGAAACATTTTGAAACATTTCCTGTAAACATTCCAAAATGCATGGTTATGAGCTCCTGAAAAATGTTAGAAATGATTTGTCAATGGCAATGTACATCCTTGGCATACCCACATCTCCGGGGATCCTAACTCAGTACTCCATGGCTACCTACTCATTGGTGACTCTCTAGAGTTACCTAAGTGGTTAAAATCGAGGAGTGGAATAAAAACACCTGCCAAAAGGTAAATTTTTGTGGCTGGTGGAGGGGACCATTGGTATTGGTTGGAATCGAGGTTTGGAATATTTGGAATGTTAGTATGCATTACATATGTTGTTGCTAGGTGTAAGTGTAAGTGCAAAAAGGTCACAGCAGAATAAAAAGTGGAATAAAAATGGTGGGGATTTCCACATTAGGTGG
>JBCAUG010044996.1:0-23821 GCA_038406175.1 Haplosyllis leylae | reverse complement strand
AGGATTTGTGTAAATAAAAACAAGAGAAAATAGAAATCCCATAAAGAATGCATTGAACGTATGTTTTCCAAACTTCCCAATTAAAGAAACCTAAGAATGCCAACCGATATCGCAACAGAGTCGTTTCGTAATCGTCAACCAGGTCATCTGTTTTGTCACATTTGGTGCAAGCAGGTCAGAATTATCAGGTCAGAATAAACCTTAATGGATTCAGAACATATTGTTTGCACACAAAAACAGCAATTTAACATCTGGTGTTACACAGTGAGGACAGTCATTATGTCCAGTACATCACCCAATTTATTCGATGAACTCGTGCAACATTCGACGTTTATTAGAAATTTTGTCAATGCAAGTGTGCGTGTAAATAGTGCTATGGAAATGTGCAAAGTAATGGAGTTATTGATGAAAAGAGACAATATGTGTCGGTTCACATGATGAAACGATCATCAATTCATGCATTATTTCTATTTTTATTTTCAATATAATGATGCTGTGAAAACCCTCAGAAATATTAGGAAATGTGTAGAATGTTTATTTGATCGAGAAATACCCCATCCTTGAAGCCAAAACTTTGTCATAATTCGAATCCAAAAAGTGACATTTTTCTGTACATTGAAAAAAAGATATTTAACGTATTTTTGTGAAAAGAAGATGTACAAGAGAGTTCTCCATGTTAGCCTGACTCATGCTACGTTTGGGAGGGTGATGCTTAAAATTATGTCACTGCCCTTGCTTGACCTTTACTTTCTGTTTAAGCAAAATCAATAAATATGCACAAGAATGAAATGGGTATAGTCAATTTATGGCTCTGTCCAAGTACTTACCGCTACTTATCGGAAACGCATCTGCCCACAACCATAATATTGGTCAATATTTGTGAAGGGAACTGGTGCCACTCTGAGGGTGGTCTGGTTTTACTGTAAAATGGGAAGTATCAGTTTTTATCCCTTTTCCAGCTTGAAAACAGAAATTTCATTGGATGAGATGGGCAGTGTATTTTATTGTACACCGCTTTTGGAGTGGTGTACAACAAACCACACCCCTACCAGGGGATGTATCCTACTCAGACAGCTTGTGGGATACAACCCCCTGGGAGGGGTGTATTTTGTTGTGCATCATGCCAAAACATGTCTATTGGTATTAAAATTTTAACGGATGAGATCCTATGTGGTTATGAAATTTACCATATGGAGTGAGTGTAGCAAGTGAGTGTGGAAATTGGAGTAACCACATGAAGTCTCAAATGTGTTAACTATTTCTGCAATGACTGTTTAAAAGCCCAATGGATTGAAATATCATAACATGTTAAAACAAAATCTTAAAAACTCACCCCAGGTTTAAACAAAAGCCAAAAAAGTAATAAAAGTTGGTCCTGTGCTCACTCTTTGTGATTGTACTTCTATGCTGTGAGCATATTGATAACAAGAAAGTTCTCCTGTGTGAATGCAAGAGGCATACCAACCACAGCATAACAAACCTATCCCAGGGGACTTCTGTCCCCCAAAAAAATATTTTAAAAAAATTAAAAAAAAAAAATTAAAAATTTTTTTTGGGGGTACCCCCCAGCCAGGACTGGGTACCCCTTGCCGGCCAGGACTGGGTACCCCCCAACCCCTCCTGGCTAGGACTTGGTACTGCCCTTGGCCAGGACTGGGTACCCAGCCCCCCCCCCCGGCCAGGACTGGGTACCCCCCCTGTGGACTGACAAACACCTGTGAAACTATTACCTCCTCTCGTACTACGTACGCGGTCGGTTATGACCATGACCATGTTGGTAATTCCTGGTTAGAATAATAGAAAACTGTACCACCGTCGCAGAAAATATTTGTTCATGCAGTAATTCAATGATTACCAAAATGTGTATATTTTATATTCTGGCAAAGAGGTATATGTCCTTTGTCATCATACCTAATTCTGCTCAATGTATTTGCCTTTCCTCTTAGTACATTTATCTACGATTCATCTGACACAGGTTTTTGCCACAAAACCAGTATCTATGTGGAGTTGTAGTTATTACTTGTGTCGTGCCATAAACGTTTTTAAGCGTACTTTTTCAAGCAAATGGGAAGAGCAACAAATTTCGCAATAGACGAAAGAGGTGTATATCTGAAATAGCTTGACCGGAAATGACATTAGATTCAATTCCACGTTTGTCAACAAAAACATGTGAATAGAGATGAATGCATTTAGCTGGAAAGTGACTTCCATTGTCCGAATCAATTGACACATTTGTATGGTACACGTGATGGGAATTGTGCAGCATCCAATGTATATTGTGAAATACGGTTACTAGTGTGATTAAGCGAGCAAAAGAGAACAGTAAGGTCAAGTTAATTCAAAGATAAATGTATGTGATAGTGACAAGTAAGGCAAAGACGTTCAATATCACATTGAATGTGTCAGTGGAGCTTTGATCGAGTATTCGCACTTCTTCAGTAGACTACGTCAGCATTCGTGATAAATGCAAATGCTAGAGTCTCAGAGGCTTTAATAAATTTGTTTTTATTCTGACTTGTTTGTCAATTATTTTTTCAAATGCGTCTGAAATCTTACAAACCACATGAGAATATTCTTCTGTGCCTTTGTGGCAAGAAAAAAATAAAATAAAATCCATTTTTATTCCTTACAAATGAACATAGGCATTAAGGCAAGTGGTTCTCATCTGTCTAGTGCTAACAGGGCAGCCCTTTAGTTCTATTCACCTATTCCCAGAAAGCGCAAATGAGTTTTTAAGATGTTAGAGTTGGTTGAGTTAGTCTTCATTCAATTGAGATCGATTTGATATTTCTTCGGCAGTGTCTCCAGGCAGTTACGAGGCTCATCTGGTTCAGCTATCAGGTGATAACGATCTGAAATCAAGTTCTATTCAAGTGAAACGTCACTGTACTTATTGAAATGGTATCGAGTTTCACTTTTGGTTCATGCATAAACTGTCCTTTTGTCATCAGTGACTTTTACTTTAATTTTTTTTAATTTTCGGGTTTTAACAGTTTTATGTACAAATTTAAAGAATCTTTGCAATAGTTTTATGTACAAATTTAAAGAATCTTTGCAATAGTTTTATGTACAAATTTAAAGAATCTTTACAAAATGATTTTAATCTTTTCTCCTTTACTTGCAATGATCAAATTGTGCATGAAAATATACAATTCGGACAGTTGGAAGCAGATGTTCATGTGCTTTTGTCTTTAAACTTCCTACACAAAGTTTGTTTCATTGCATTATCTATTTGTGGAAAAGCATGGAAACTAGGATATTATGTTAGATCTAATACTAGTGAAAGAACCGATGAACAGATGTGGTAGCTATCTGAATGAATCGTATTATGTGTCCAACAGAGAATAGGATGTCATTGAACGGCAATTACAAGGTAGGGTGACCTTCTGGTGAAACTGGGACTTTGAATGAACAAAACTTACGCCATGAAAAGCACTACGTCAAAAGCATCTCCGTGATAGGCGTTTTTTGTTCCTTTCTCTGGTTATGGTCCCACGTACACGTAGTGTACAGGGACCATTTGTATTCGACCAAGACAAGTCATGTTAGCACACTTTTTGTCAAAAAATTGGGAAATTTTCAGCAAAACCTTCAACATAGGGAATATAGGATTCTAGCAGATTTGGACTCAGGACCAAAATCTGAAAGTTGGTCACCTAACCCCCTTCCCAATCAGACATAGGACAATTTGGTTTTAGCACATTTGGACTCAGGACTAATAGTTGGTCACCTTCCCCCCAACTGGACATAGGGAAATTTGGGTTTTAGCATATTTGGACTCAGAATCAAAAGTTCAAATTTGGTCACCACTCCCCCTCCCCGAACCAGACACAGGGATTGCTTGGCGCGGGATCATCTCAGGGGCGCCTCATTTATTTTGAAAATGCCTCCATTCTACCAGTGCCTACTTTGCAGCTTTGAAATAATGAGGTTGAAATAGTGATACCGTTTCAAAGAAAGAGCAATATGAGTTTTGACTTTGTTCTGGCAATTTTATTAAATGCAATACGTTTGTACGAAGTTACACTAGCAAGTTTCAAATGGTGGCTCAGGACTTGCTTTGACAAAAAAGGATCTGTAAAATGAATCAAACAACAGGAAAATCTGAGAGTATGCAGGAAATGACAATTGAAGTGTCTAATTAAGCAAGTTTGACTACTAAATGCAAAGGCCATTTCTTTTTCAGTTTCAAGGAGATAAGAATGCTGCAAAAGTGGTTCTGTTCTCTGTTATTTGATTCATTATGTTTGTGGACTTTGAGATTCATACTTCCCCCGTTAGTATGATATTTCACATGAGAACAAGAAGCAACGACACCTTTGAAAACGGATGACAGATATCCAGACATAGAAATACATTGAACAAGCAGAACATACCAGGCGAAATTGGTAAAGTCTTGATAAGATAATGTCCATGCTTCCTATTTTGGCATAAGGTCTGTTACACTTGGGATTCCCTATGGTATTTTCCTCTCTATTAAACCGTACTATTGTTATTATTTTTACCAGTAATTTCATTACAGTTTAATGAAATATGTTCTTGGTCAACACTTACGTTATAGTTACGAGAGCCAGTCTCAACACAGCTTGACCTAAGAAAAATGTTGTGGAATGAATTTCGAAAATCTTGGCTGACATAGTGGTAGATAAATGGATTGCAGCAACTGTTGGCGTAGGCAAAAACATGTGCTAAAATGCGGTAGATTTGATAGGCTTTGTGTTGAGGTTGAAGTCCGAAGTAGGCAATAAGTAAGTGTAAATGTAACGGGAGCCAACACACGCCAAATATCACAACCACAGATATCACAATCCTTGTGGCGTGCGTTGTGCGTTCGTTCGAATGTGTGTGCGCATCCGACCCGCGCACGTTTAGCCTAATGGACTCCTTCCTTTTCCGGGAGAGAAACTTCAGAATGGAAATGTACATAATACTGATAAGTGACAGTGGTAAAACGTAGGCCAATGTGAAGAAAACTACATTTATGTGTTGTCCTATTTTCGTGCTAGACATGGCACAGTACTTGTAAACTCCTAGAATTCCTTCTGCGCGTAATTCCTTGACCCTGGTCAACAGGAGCACGGGTATGTTCCCCATCAGCATGATCGCCCATATCACAGCAATCACCATGACGACGTTTTGTTTCGTTCGTAACCGGTGTGTTTTCGCTCCGTGGACTATGGTGAGAAATCGCAAGGCCGAGACGTAGACTAAAGTGTACATTGTGACGTAAATGGTGACGTAAAGGAGGAATTGTGAGAGTTTACACATGACGTCTCCCATCGCCCAGGTATCCGCTGCGTAGTGATATGCAACGAACGGAACACAGATGGTGACGAAGATTATGTCACAAACCGCAAGGTTGAGGAGAGACAAATTGACGGTAGATCTCATGTGATTCTTGGACAGGATAACAAATATCACCATAAGATTTCCTATTAGACCGATACCTGAAATGATAAATGAATTTACATTTACTTTTAACAAAAATGTTTTTTTTTGACACGGACAATGTTAAGTTCCAAAGTTCAGTTTTCTCACAAAATCCGTCACACAGGAAATTATTATTTGAGGAGCTGTGAAAGAGACTCAAAGAATAACATATTTATCTGAATTGAACGAAGTTATCTAATGGCTTCAACACTAACATTTCTTGGATTTAGATTTGGGTCGAGTAAGGATTGTAATGAGTTGTTGTGGGTTAAGCATGTCATGATAACCCCAGGAAGATTCATTATATTTCAATAAATGACAAGCTAATTAATTGCGAGGTTAAAAAAAATTGCAAGTGTTTAAGGATCCCTTGGGAAATGTAAACAAAAAGATAGCAGCACGAAAACCTACCAGTGATCAGTCCAAACATAATTGGCACAGCAGTTTTGTATAAGGCATTGTGATACGCTTCATCCTCTGAGGCTACATGTGAATCTGTAAAAAGAAACAATTCAATGCTCTTCAGAACATTGATTTGAAACAAGGAAAGATTATTGTTGGGCACTTTTGGACTTAATCTGATAGAGGAAGGCTGTAATTAAGAGACAACAGTGAACAGTCTAATTGACATGTTTGTAGTAGGAACTACGGAGTGTTTTATTTGGTTATTTTTATTAATTGTTCTAACCTAAAGAATTAGACGCTTTGGTGCGATTACATTCACTACTTAGATTTCCTAGGAAGTCCATGACCATCGCAGTTGTCCAATTGTGGGAAAGCAGGTGCCCCCGCACTCCTTCCCCGTTGTCTGAAATGGGTTCGTCTAATCCACTAGCATTGTCAAATGAATAGCCTGCTTGTGTAGGTTCAGGTTGATTCAATAATTCACATAACTGCAGTAATTTCTCCAAACTTGCCATTTTCTAAAAAGTGTCATATTTAGTAAGATGGCATGTTGATTAAGTTTTGTGGAGTGACTGCAGTCCTCGTTCTTACAGATGACACATTAGTTCCTGAAATTAGAGCCAATTGTCGATAGTTTTCTTGTTCTCTGAATCCTGTAAAATTCCTTTCATGTACCAGCTCTTTCTTGTTCGACGTCTCTGTCTTTCACTTTTATTAACTGTGAAGCAAGTCTTATGTCTTATGGTATCGTCTGGTGAAATCCTGTGATCAGTAGAAGTTTATCCTTTTACGTTCAGAAACCATCTTTTTCCTGAATCACCTTGGTTGTGGAACGTTCTTCCACATTTGGTTTTAAGTTGTCTGAAATGAAAATCTCAAAATATAATGCAACACCAATTGGTAAAATTCGTTGACAAGTAGATAACAGTGCGATATTCCACCTTCAAAATCCTACTCTTCCTACACACCGGAAAAATATCTGAATAATAACATGTAAAAAGTAATGAGTAATTTTATCTTTTCCTGTTCTTTGTCGTCAAACACAATTCCATATTATTGTGATAATTGGAAATATTACTACGGTTCACGGACGAAAAGAACGATGACAAATACGAGTCAAAGCGCGTCAGACTGAGACTGAAAATTCTCATGAATTTTTGTCAAACTTGGCAAGGATACAAAAGGTAAACTAAAACATCGTACACAGATTATAAATGCATTTGTGCGAACAATGAATTCAGCTATCTGTTATTGAAAGAGTTATCTGGTAAACTTCTGGTTCATTGCACCAGGTTATCTAAGGCCCACATGAATTTGTTTCGATGTTACATCATTGAAATTTCAGTTCATTAATACAGCTTTCAGTTCAGTTTAGTTCAAGTATTTTGTACAATTATTAAGAATAGACAATCAATAAATTAGTCAATATGTCTACTATTTTCAATTTTTGGAAAAAGATACATTTTTGAGAAGTTCACTGGAAAATATTTTACTTGTAACTAGCAATTCAAACAGCAAAATACAAAATGCTACTGGTGCGAAATAGAATGTAGATTCTGCTAAAATTATATTAATAGTGAGGTAATATCAATTGTATGTAAACTATTGCATTTCACGAATTGAAGAAGTATTGATAATGTGGGTGACAAATCAATGTTTTTTTGTTGAAAATAATTTGATGGTTGTTGGTATGTTCTGTAATTGGATATCATTAGCAGTTATTGGCTGTTAACTGAAAACTTATTCTTTTATATCTGAGAGTTATATGGCGAATCTGTGAGTTATATGGCGAATTTCTCCGTTTGAGATTGAAGAAATTCTTTCTCTGTCCTGTTCTGAACACAACACGTAATGGTGATGGACTTCATTCCTCATAATGGTCACTTAGCTTGCAACTAGAGAAATCAACAAAGGACCAGCCTGATGTGGAAGCCATGAAGTATCGTATGATTTTAACAGAAATATAGACCAATCACCCTTTTAATTTATTCTAGCTGTGTTGAAGCTTCTCCAAAGAAGTAAGGAGAATATGCTATAATGTCCATGCCATGGTTGGAGTTGATTGTGTTATCTATTTCACTCCTGACAGAGTCTCAATTTTGGCTAAAAATAGCAGTGTGAAACCTTGCTTATAATTAACTAAGTATTAAAAACTGCAGTAGATTTATCCACTGTTCCCAATATTTTAACACTAAAATAAAGAACCAATGTTTAACAACTAATCAGAATTTTTTCCTTTATTTTTTAAAATTTGTGGTGGACATATGTCCTTTTGTGGAGTCACTGATGCCCTTGTTTTGGACTTCTGGTGATGTCTGCCCTGGGTTGAAAAGCCAGGTTAGGTTTTGTCCAGGAATTAAGATGGGATTAGGATTTCTGTTTGATAAAACACGAGGTGGAGTTAATCATGTGATATTTAAAACAGTGATATGGATTGTTTCCTGGAAGTCAGTCTTAAAGTGTGCCAAACGAATAAGAATGAATGTTTCACGCAAAAATGTGTCCAAATTGGAATGTTCATGGTGGTTATGGTAAAATATTTAAAAGTTGTGTGTGTGTGCAGTGTGGAACTATCATGGTGGCCAAGTCTTCAAAACAAGATAAACATGACCAATGTTCATAACTTTACAATGTTTTAGCTAATAACGTTTTTTGGATATTTGAATTTAGAAGCATGATTCTGGTAACGTGTCACAACAATGAAAAAAAAATGTTTACGATATTAGGCCTCTTACACTTTTGTGAGTAAATTTTCTGAACAGGAACTATTTACATTTGAAATGTAAGTTTGTATTATATTGATGAGTTACGCATGAGGTTTTGTCAAAATTGTGTTTTTGCCAATATCCCAGAACTTTAATTTCATGTATGTACAAAAAAGTTATAAGTTGGCAGATGCCAAATTTTGTGGCACTTGAAATGGAATTTGGTTTATATTATCTATTTAAAACAACCTATAATGGAGGGCATTTTCCTCAAAATTAATAAGCTTCCCTGATGAATAGGAAAAGATGCCACGGTGCTTTAACAGGAAATAAGTTTTTGGTCACTAATGAGTTTCTGGTAAAAAGCCACAATTCCGGCACAGTAAGTTATAATTATTTTCTCGTAATTTAAACCCAAGAAACATTCTGGAAGGATGTGGTAACTATCACACACTGTGATTGTAAATATTTCCCCGAGATTTATGGTAGCTTACTAGCTGCAAGCTACATACTTACCAAACAATAGATCCAGCTTGAACCAATTCATAACTACGTTGATGTCAGTCGTTTTCAAACACAGCTGCTTTGTAATTGTAAAAGGTCCTAATTATTCCATAACTAATTATACTTGGAAAAACATGACATGACCCAAATGACTATCATTCCACGTCATCGGATTCTTTGTGCAAAGATGTCTATTGTATTTGAAGACAATTGTCTATTCTAGCTATAAGAGAAACGAAGACCAAGATCAAGATACTTATGTTGTCCAAAGTTTTTTTGGCATTTTATTCACCGTTTCACGCTGTAGTTATGAAATGGGAAACATCTGGCAATAGAAAATAAAAGCCTAAATATGTTTCTTTTCCTTCTGAAATCTTTCTGTTCTTTTGAATACTACTGTAATGGATAAAATCCCATCAATTCTTGTTTCTAATTGATTCATATGTTTCACAGACCATGACCGCAGACAATGACGATTGAAACAAAAACAATTCACTTTAGTTCAAGAACATTGAGCCCATTCAACTCCCCTCAACGAGTTGCAAGTTCTAGGAAATTATGCGATTGTTACGTTGACAGAATTTATTGAAGCTTTTCTGTCTCTCATTCACAGTTGTCTGTTTGGTCTAATGGTTATGACTCCTGGCTGTAGATTGTAGTTTGGGGGCTCAAATCCCACAGAAGTCCTTTTGATTTTGAGTATTTTCGTCATCTTATTTCTGATCCAAAATAGGAATAACTCAATTCTATTGTTCATTCTGTAGTCCAAACTCTATCATTTTGTTGGCATTCACTTTGGAAGAAATCAATAGTCTTTATGAACGGTTAGAAATTCTGTCCCACGCTTCCCAAGGGAATAAAATAAAGCTTCTTATAGATTATAGATTATCATTATGGAATGTTTAGTTTCGTGTTACATGAAAAACTGCACAAGATACATAAGATAATTTTGCATCGAATATTATATTGTTGCTCTCAAGGGTAATCTTATCAGGCAAAGTCAGTAGCTTCCGCCGAAGTAGAGACGAAGATTAATATCGTGTAGCGGGCGTTGCCCATTTATAAAATTAATGAAGATGTAAATATTTGATAGATTTCGCCTACAAGGTAGGAAAAGACTGATAATAAATGCGAGTGACCAAGATCAAAGAAAAACTAGTGCCTTCAGCAAAATAAATTTGCCGCCCATAGTTGAATTATACGATGACTCTGTCCAATTACCTTCTGGCTAGATTATTTTAATTTGTTTGCACAGTATTATACCACAGGTAGATTTAGATCTATAACAGCCATAGCAGGCCGGAAGAATAAAGTAACATACGGTTGTACAGATTCAACTTCATACAATTTCTAATTTTGTTTGCAATAGCAATACAATTTATTCTTTTCTGTCTGAATTTTGTACCTTGCAAATATAGGTCTATGTTTTACATTTCTGTTCCCGCTTTTAATGCTAAAGTTTTTGTTTTCTAGGAATTGAGCGTGAGTGAATCATAAATCAAAGGGTTAGAAGCAAAAGGTATTCAAAATACTTGGTAGGATTTCAGGTTTTGCAAGTGTTATATCACCCATAAGTTTCGCACTTGCTTCGAGACATAGTCATGGTGAATCCAGAAAAATACAGTAATCTACACTGTCATCTTGTGGAATAGATAATGTCACTCTTGGCTAAACTTTTGCCAGAATTATTTTTTACTTTGTCAACCATAAGACAATCTGTCGGAAAGCGACAAAAGTTGGAAAACATTCATTCACCTTTAATTTTTGAAATAATAGTCGCACATACCTTAATCAGTCATGACCTTGGAGAAAAACGTTGGCGTTTGCTGGATCGGTCGTAATCATCAGCTGAACAGTTGTTTCCAACTCATGTCAGTAAAGAAGGTCAGTAAAGAAGGAACATATCATTCCGATCTTGTATTTAAGAGAATCCTATCTATCCTTGAAAAAGAAGATAATCTTTTTGCGGTTATCCAAATGGGACTGTAGCATAAACATTTACATTAATATTTACTCATGTTCTCAGTTAAAGTTAAGTAAAATCCCCTTGCTTCTATTGAAATTTAACTGTGAATGGTACACGATGTCTGCTTAGTCCATAGTGAATTATTGTAGAAGAACTGAAGCTGTATTTAAGAGAGCAGCTCCAATAGTAAAATACAAATAGACAGAAGCTGAATATTTTGTCATTGGTATGTGCTGCCTCCCAGTACGATTGCTATTCAGGACGGTACATTTAGTCAGTCCAGGAACAGTGTGTCGTTAGATTCGTTTCAAAAAACAGAGGAAATAATGTTTCTTTTCTTGATACTTGTACTGGGAGAGGTCCAATAGCGCACTAAATTATGAACCCAATGAGATGCGGGATAGATTGCCTGCAGCTTGTGTCGTAAGAGTTTATATCCGTATTATTCATCGTTCAGTGCTTCTCTGCATCTTAATTTCGGAGTACTTAATAGCAAATCCGATGTACAACTCAACAGCTTAGAAAACCTTTAACAGGTGTTTTGTTTGGCAATGTATTCTTCCTAAGTGAATTTTCATTAAGAATTTATGGATTCAGTCCAAATTTGCTGTCAGAGTAAAGAACTACACAGTCTCATTTTTCCAGCACTCAGCAGACCCAAAAGCTTATTAAGAAACGTACTTCATGTGCGGCAGATTTATATTCCCCAAGACCAATGAAATTATCCATTTATTCCCTATGCCACTGACAAATTATACCATTGGGCTATCTGGAAATCTCTTGTTTGTGGAAGTTTTCCAAATCTTTGAGGCTATCGAAGGTACTGTTGCTTATTTGGCTACTTATAAACACAGTTGCGTTAGTTTTTTCTTGGAACCTTCGTTTGGTCAAAGAAAATAAATATTTGCAACACTTTCTACAGAAATATCATTCTTGCTTCAGCTCAGTGTATGTTGAGCTTGGTATGTTTGAGTGATATTGATTGAATTAAAGCAATCGAAATTAACATCAACCACAAATTTGATGGAAATGTGGAAAGTCAGGAATGAAGAGAATCCATGCAGACATAAACGGTTGTGAGAATAACTTTCCACCACCACCTTTCATGTCTTTGAAGTTACCACATGAATACAAATACGCACTTTGGGACAATCTAAAGTAATTTTAGATTTGGGATTGGGAAAAACCAGTCATGAAGATAATTTCGTGTAGGATTGAAAAGAATTTTTGGTAATCTCAAGTAACAAAGAAACACGATTTACTTAGGAATATTTTAAAAGAAGCTGTAATCACAGAAGAAATGGAAAACCTTGCTCCTAATTAGCCAAACAATGACGAAATTTCGTGAGGAAAATTGAGTACTTTTTGTAAAAGTGTTGCAGTTACACAACAGGAAAGAGGTGTGGCGTGAGATTAGCAGCTTTGCACGCATGCAATTTTGTCAACCAATTCCTTGTCAATAGTATTTCCAATGAACCAGTCAGATATATATCTGATGTTTTTGTTGGGGCATAGGAATTGAAATGATTTCAGAAGCAACTCAAGCAATGTTACATAATTCTCTCGTCGTTTCTTGCCAAAATGTGCCAGTAATGTCTTTCTTATCCTTAGTGATTTGACGATGGTTTCAGGAAAAGATTTTGATATCGGCCTTTCGCTGATTGACTGTAAATGATTTGGACAACCTCTTTCGTACTTCCTGTACTTATTTGGTTTCTGCATCTGTTTCTGGACTGTTTATAACCCGTGCTCTATTCATTTATTTGGTAGTATTCTCGAATTAAGTAGTGGCCATTTCAGCTCCCCATAAATTTATTTGGTTTTGTTGAAACTATTAACCGGAGTGAAATTCTGTTTGCTGTGAAGGCGGATTCCAATCAGATAAGAATGACAGACCATCTACATACCTCTGCCTGACTAGCAGATACACAAGATGGGAAGTGCTTCATGTTATCTTCTGATGGACATGCAGATGGATTTGTGTAAATGTTTACTCTTTGCAAAGTTGCTATGCCCAGTCATGATCTCAATTCAGTAAACATTTTGAACAATTTACGAATAGCTTTTTCCTCGATAATCCAGACCACCTTCACAAGAAGCAACAAACGTGGCACACTAACTATCAAGCTCAAAATTCTAAGCTATTCCCTGGCACTCACGAGAGCTCATCAACTACAACCCCTATATTTATCGGACTGAGATCGGCTTAGTATTTAGTTGTCAGTGCAGCTGCCTTTAACTTACAAGACCCTGAATTACGTTGCTCTTAAACATAGTAAGAGATGGTCTCTTCGGGATGTATGTACTTTGAAGGCAACTATGGTTAACAAGTGACACAGACCTTCGGTTTCTGCTTACCAACGTTTGAATGGCGCTGTTCTGGAGGATGGCAATAAATTGAAATGAAACTGCTTCAAACTCCTCACGACTGTATTTTGTACTATATAAATTTCATAGAATTCCGCCAGAGGTTTAGTTCTAATCTGAGGTTCGTATTCAATCAGCTTCAACACGGTAATAAAAAGTAGTATTCACAGTGTTAGAAAAGTAATTCTTGGCCGGTTTTTTCGCATTCTCTATTACGTGAAACATTAAACATCTACCAAAAATGTATTATTACTTAAAATGAGATCCGAGAACTGAATAGAGTGAGGACATACCAAAAGCGAAATGGTTGCGGCCACCTTTAGTGACCACCCTTTTTGACCTGTTTTTGACAGGGACGAAGAAATAACTTCCTTTCCCCGGCTATTTTTCTGATTTGGCTTGTTATTCACAGTGATGGTTGCTTTGAAATAAAAAGAAAGATGGTACGGCAATGAACAGCCTTCCGACAAATCGTTCGATAGAAAGCACAATCCATTTTTTTCTTGTCAGAGCTATTCTTAAGTTGATAATCCAAAGAACTTTGCTATAAGGTATATATTATGATAGAACCTTGAACTTTTGACGCCCATAAAGAACTGAACACATACACTTCTCAATATCATTTCAAATCAGCAACGTACCTGTGAATATAAGTCAAGTGTTGTTGATTTGCTATTCGTAAGAAAATATCCCGCTGAAATCTTGAAACAAGCCAAATATCTCGCGAGTACTTATTTCCAATTCTAACCCTTTTATACCTTATAATTACACGTTTATACCTTTATGTATTATAACAGGTGTATTTGTTAGATTTATGGTTTCATTAAGGTGTAAAGTTTATTGCAAGGTTGATGTTCACAACTACTAGACCTAGTTGTGGGGAAGGTCTCTTTGCTCATACATATGTAAGCTAGGCGGCTTCCTTAATACAATACTGGTTGACTGCTTGGAGGGTCTTACATCTGTTTCATAACAAGATTGCAGGTTGAGTTTGACTTGTTTATTTGCATCTGTGTACAATGTGTTACTACTCTGCACTGTGCCCTACTCTCTAATACATTCCTCTGCCAGTCATCTTACTCATACTGTACTGTACAGAGCTTAAATGTGACCACCTTGCCAAATGTCATTGGCTTTCTTGCTGTAGCTGTGCCGTGGACTGAATATCCCTGTGCAGCTTCTCCCATGTGTGGCTGTCAACCTTGGATGTAGACAACAGCTTGAACGGTGTTTTGGGACCGTTCAAAAGAATGAGATGTTTTTCTTGCCAGTAAATGTAAATGGGTATAATTTATATCTAAAAGAGTTATTATGCTTGTGAAATAGATATGTTCCATTGATATTAATGAGGTTTAAATTTAGGATGATTATTTGTTACAGTTTTTGAGGAGATGTTAACACTAATTTTTTAAACACAGCTGCTTCGTTCAGTACCAAAAGGATCTTTGTTCAAACAGGGTTCTATGTTTTGAGAATATATTATCAATTATTGATTAGATTGACTGTGGTAACTGCTAAATGCTTTGGTAGGGTGGAGAAAATATGGCATTCCAAATAACGCTCTGAAAACATTCAAATTGAAGGGCAGTGAATCGCTGTGTAAGATTACCGGTTTGAGGAAGTGAAGAAAAATGGTTGGCAGCATTTGGCACCTGTTGATTAACGCACAAGAGCACAGTGAGTTATGAAAAGATCAATAAGACTTGAGAGTTTACTCTTACAAGATGTGGAAGGTTATTAATGGATTACCCAAATTATCTTCATCCTTTTTGTACCTGTCGCTGTTCCACTGGTTTTGGTGAAATCCTACCCGTGGAAAAATCTGAAATAAAATTTCACGAGAAAATAAATATAATCCCGATTTGAGCAGTACAGTTTAAGCCATAGTTTCTAAATAAAGTTTTGATTCAGGGACTTGAGTCAGTGCCAAATGAGTCTCTGAAGGAATAGATCTAACTGTAAAACTTTAAAATCAATCAGGAAAACATTGGGTTATATGCTCTATATATTGACTCACTAGATGGTAAAACTAACACTAACTAACCAACCTGTTATTGCCTAAATATTTTACTGTACATAAATTAATGGATTTTGCCACTTGATAAACACCTACCGCAACAACATATTGTAACCGCCCTGCTCTGACTTGCACCAGACGAGGTTCAATATTATATTTATTGTGTTGTTTTGAACCAGCTGTCTGCATAAAAAAGTTACGAACCATTGTGCGGTGGGATACATTCCTCCCGAGCTTTATCTTGTCAAGAAAGTAAGATGCACGGTACAAAAGTCCCGTGCTGCTGTCAACTACACACTCACCAGTGTGGAGCCTCATGGACCCACACGAAGTGTATGGCCAACAGCGGCACACTTAAGGTCCTGCACAGTAGAATGTGACACACACAGAGAGGTCAAGCAGTCGATCAAGTGTAGATCACCAACAGCTTAGAACCCAGAGTCCACAAGATGCTACATTGCCATAGAGCCTAGACCTGAGAGCTACCATGCTATGTAAATTGTACAGTACTTCAATAAACTGGTAAACTGAAGATAACTCTTGCTCTTCATTGGAATGGACATAAGACCCATCAAGAGGTCATTGGTACTATAGAGGTTCACATACACAAAGTAGTACACTGTCTCAGCCATACCTAAAACCCGGCACCATTACACTACATATCAGACATTTGAACCTCCCATATTTGGTGGAGAATCCAGCCTTGATGGTATCTGTTCCACAGAGGACAACAGGTATTTCAATTTCAATCTATACTTTTAGGAGCCTCAGTTCTGAAGGATATCAAGTAATTAAGATATATAATAAAATACCCAAAGAGGTTAACAGGTATCAGCAACTAAGATACCCAGACACAAGCAAATTTTTCCATTGAGGATGTATGCGTACAGCTTTGAAAGCAAAGAAAGTAAAGCAAAAATAGCTTAAAACTTTGTATAAATGAGAACCTTGTTAAGAGTAACAACATACAAATTGTGTATAGGAATGATTCCCCGTGACCAAGGCAAACCATCACCCATCACTCTTAAAAGAAGGAAGGTAATAAATGTATTTCAAACCTGAGATACATCAAGTAAGTACAAATGTATCATTCCAATAACATTATTACTTTTAATGTATTGCACCCAGCACAACCATAGTAACCATAGGTTTTACAGTAGCTTTACAAGGATAGATTTAGTCAAATCTATGAACATTAAGGTACAAAATACTGTTAAAACTTTTCATGAAATTTAAAATTGTAGAATCAACAGATCCTGCAGTAAAGTCAGGATTAGCAAATCACTGCCACAATAACAGGAGAAATCTGAGCGATTCAAGACAATTGACCACTTCAAGCATGAATATCTCATAAGCTTCTAAGATAGCTCAAATGGCACTTAAGGGCCATTCTAACATGTGAAAGCACGATTAGAGGTTGACACAACAGTTTACATTGCACAAGTGGTCACAATTAACTCTTGTTCAATTTATTTAAAATTTCTCACTTTCCTCTTAAATTGTTCATCAATAGAACAATCATTAACAAGTTGCCCTGAGCATTCTGTTACAGAAGGAGACCCAGCTTAACAAGGAGGAGAATCACTCCACAGAGAGATAACTGACAATGATCAGCAGTAAAAGACTAGATGAACACCAGAGCATGAGGAGACATTGATCTAATCAGTACAGAAGATCCTGAATGTCTAGTGAGAGAAGCACATAGGAACAGCATGGCAGACCAAAGGGAAGAAACCCCACCAGAAAACCAAGGGGACTTCCAGGAGGATGACACTAGAACTGACCAGGACATCCCTGTGCTGTATGTACCAGAAAACAGCAGTGTAGATCAACTACATGTAACACTAGAGACACTAGGAATATTGAACATACAGCTCACAATAATGCTCTTTCAAGTTGTAGTGTACAACCTAGCAAAATCCAGAACAGCCAGAGATGGAAACAAGAAAGAAAGAAAGAACTTTTGACCAAGACACATCAAATTAAACCACCCAGTAGTAGTAAGATATCATACAGCCAAGGCCTTCAAACCAAGATATACTGACTATATTTGTATAGGTTTTAGTCATAAGAATTGATAGAATATTGGTAAAGGACAACAATGGTGAACAGAAAAGATGTTACACCAGTTGAAATGGACATTAAAATAGCTGAGCTATTCAGTGACAGCAGAAACAAATCAAAAGTTAGGGATGCACAACTAGCAATGCCATCAAAACAGATTCCAGATCTGGGTTGGGAATTTATCAAAGAAATACAACCAGTAGAACCAGTCACTGAACTAATCTGCTAATTAGAACAAGGTGATCATCTGTCAACTCTACCCAAAGATGGCGAAGAAGAGAGAAAATCAAATGAAGGAACAACAGCCCCAGAAGAAAGAGAAGCTGTACAAATACCAGCTCCAGAACTGCAACCCAAAGAAGCAAAATTTGTAGAAGTTCAAACAGTACAAACAACAAACATCACTAAAGACTTACTGGAACTAAGCCTCTTTTTCATCATCTCATTAGCCACAATAATGGCACTATTAAACCCATACTAATAAATTCCCAAATAGAGTAGAGTAGAGTAGAATAGTTTAGTATTTATTGTATTTTCTTTTCTTCAGCAATGAACCAATTAGAAACAGAAGGAACTAATTACAAAAGTGCATTTTCTTAATCTTCCTCCACAGCAGTGGCATCCACCAAGATATTACTAAAACTTGTATTTATTTATTAATCCTAACAAATGACTTATGACAGACTTAAAAGGAGATAGCCTAATCGCTCCAGAAGCAGTGCAAGAAAGCAGTGTCTGAATTACATGGAAGACAAAGAAAAATAGGCTTGAAACTCCATCTAGGTCAACTTATGATCAACAAGTTGCGACAAAGACTTGGATGGACCACAACCAATGGCCACCATGCTCTCTCAGAAGGACCACCAATCACATGACTCAGATTGAAAATGAAGGAATCCTTCGATGATGTCACAAAAGACATCCCCAGTAGAAAGGCAAAATTCATGAGAAAACACTGATTCTGAAAACTAGAAGGCACAACAAGATACACAGTGCTGATAGAAACTAGCCAAGTAAGGTAGTAAGATTGCGACACTAAAAACCAAGGTAATACCAAACCAAACATTTAATTTGTCAGATAATGTCAAATCAGCACGCCAGTTTTAAAGCCCAAGTTGAACATATTGCCCAGCTAGGCAAATCAAACAGGCCTAGTGGAGATCAGGAATGCCTCATTATAGGCCTGCCAGTGCAACACACTAAGCCATTTTTACACAGCACAGCAATTGCCTTCGACTGCTTCCCCACCATTCATCCACCCATTGGCCATCCTTTAGTGGCCCCCAAACAAACATAAAATCATGCACCTCTTTCACCACTATACTTACCACCTAAAACTTTATCTTGTATGCAACTATGCCCTAGATGTACAGCACACCATAGACATAGTGTAGATAGTTTTTTTTCTTACAGGTACCATTTAATCTTTTTCTCTCTTGCAGTAAGACGTTTTCCACAACAAGTAACCAGAGACCACCCCAGAGAGCCTATAGGTGCCTCAGATGGGTTACTTACACAGTAAATTACTCAAGTACCACACCAGAAATGCAGAAAGTGCCTGGTAAAGCCTTCACAACAACAAAGACACACAAACTAAAAGAAATAGTCAATTTAGAAAAATGAATATTACCTTGCCCCAAAGCTAGACCACACCAGCACAAGAATGAGCTCCCAGAAGGAAGTAAAGCAACCAAAATCAAAACATAGAACCCCAAAAACACATCTGGAAACACAGTTGAGGGATCGCAAAATTAATACATGTATTTATTATTTCTAGGTATACCAAAAGCTCCACAGACAGCTGACCCATACCAATGCTGTAGAAATGCAACCACTTTTCAGGAAGAAAGTTACCAAGTGTTTCAATATAAGATGTACCACAACTCAGTACAAGAAAGCACCTCATAATTTTTTTGGGATACAGCTCAACTCTGACACAGACACTGTTAGGTAATAGCTATGTAGAGCACTAGTACCACTCTAATCTATTGCAGTTTGTGACCATATGAACAGATCAGCAAATCTGACAACTTGCAACCAAACTGATTCAAAAGCAATCTAATGACAGACTCTATTTTTTCAGTGCTTGATACAGAACTACATTGGTCTCCAATGCAGTTTCTCCCCAGGTAAAGGAGGGGCTCAGTTATTACTGATAGCATCTCAGAACTGCAGCCCTGAAAAAACCTTGACCAATGAAGAAACTCACATACTACAACCCCATCCAACACAAATTGTTAATTGTTAATTTTAGTGTTGTACTTACATACATTTAGTCTAATTACAGACAAGACTCAAAACTTAAAGAGAAGTTAACAAATGCATCTATACAAGTAGAACTGCCTGGATAATTTCACAACTTGACGAACAAACACAGAAGTAGTCAGAAGAATTACAGCACCTGTAAATGTTATCTGTGATAGCTGTTCTTCACATTGTGACAATTGTACTTCACATTACGTTAAAAACAAACAAAAGCTCTCTAAACCTCAAAACCCAAGAGAATACACTTAAAGCAGGAAAGTTTCTCACATTTAAGCAAGTACCCCACATGTAAAGTAGCACCAGCATCTAGTGTCAGGTGGACCCAAGCTTCTCCACTGATTTCAAATAGAGTAGAGCCTAGTGTGTATTCTCCAGCTAGAATTGGCATTTGAACTTCAACACAAGTATTGAAGTTCAACCAGGTAAAGAGCCTCATTTGGTCATATATGCTTCCATATACCCCCCGTGTCACTGTCACCATGTACACCTCTCTTGTCTGTATGACCATGTATGCCCCTGTACCACTCCCACATGCCTATGTGGCCCTTAATCTCCTGTGTACCTCTAAAGCCATGTATGTACCATATTTCTCTATGTACCCCTATACTCCCCGTTGCCATGTAAGCCTTGTATGTGCCCCTGCCCATGCATTCTTCTTTACACCCCTTTTGCTCCCAGGACACCCCTGTATGTCCCTGTGCACCCTGTGTGCCCATACACCCTGATGGCCAGATATTCTCCATACACGCACCTATGGCCAGGTACGCCCCATATGCCTCTGTGACCTGGTATGTTACTGTACACCCCTATGACCAGGTATGCCTCTGTATGCACCCATCATATGTATTACAGCCAAGAGTGTGACCACATTCCCTTATGGCCCTTATGCCAATGTGCTCAGGTACATACCCAGATGTCCCCATGGCCAATTGCAGCACTGTCCACCACTGTATGACCCTATAAATGGCCAGTTATGGCCCATACATCCCAATGGCCAGGAATGCCCTGTTCATCCTATGACCAGGCATACCTCATGTGCCCATATACCCCAGTATGCATATATTACAAGATACACCCATGTACATATTTCCCCACCCCCCCCCCAGATACTCCTGGGACAGGTAAATCATTGTATACCACTATGGCCATGTACATCCCGGCATGTCACTATATATTCCATTAAACTCTATATGAGCTCAGTGCCAGGTATGCTCCCATACCCCTCTATGACTGGGTATGCCCAATACACCCCATTGCCAGGTACACTCCATGTGGCCTAATGTACAACAATGCTCTGGTACACCCCAATACATCCCTGTTACCATGTATACCTCTGTATGCCCCATTTGCCCTGAAACACCCTGTATGCTCAATGACCATGCACTCCTTTACATCACATACCTAAGTGCATACCTGGCCACAGAGGCTTACAGCAGCAAAGATCTACATACCCGTGTGGACATGTATGCCCTTATTCTTATTTACTATGGCTCCCCACCACAGCCAATCAGAGAGTTGGAATGTATCAACCTATACACCTCTATGACTGGGTATGCCCAGTACACCCCATTGGCAGGTACATTCCATGTGGCCTAATTACCGAAAAAAGAGATACCAAGATAAGATGGTTTTCATTTCAGTAAAAGGAAAATCATTTTTATTTGTACATATATAGTATTTTTTTAATCTGGCAAGTATTGGTTCCAAAATGAATCACACCTATATTCTCATGATAAATTGAGATGAATGTAAGGTTTATCCACCGTGTTGCAACTGACATGTATATTTTATATCAAAATTATTAGATCTATGAGGGAATACAATGTAACACTGGTTATGAATTATCTACAAATGATCTGCAGTATATATTGTAAAAATATTCTTAAATTGAAAGTATAATCTTTTATGGTGTAATGTTGTCGTCAATTAACAAAAATTAGATACTTTTCCTTAAACAAACTTGAAAAACGTACTTGGCAGCAAAGTTACCGGCACTATAATTTCATAAACAAATGATTCAAAGGTTTGCAATGGAGATCTGAATAGTTTCAGATATGCTTGTACTGCCACCTTTGGTAATCCCTGAATTTCGGAAGGATATTTTGAACAAAGAAAAATAATCTCATATTTGGTTTTGGTTACAGAAATGTTTAGGAGAGGGCAAACAAGGGCAAAGCAAAGCGGATCATTAAGACATTGCTTCTGTGCACCAGATGGTATCACATATGGCACATCATCACTTTCTATGTATCTCCAAGGAAGTACATTCTTTCTGTCCCAAATCGATTGATGGAACCGTGGTTCACATGTTTCATTGCATAAATTGCAAACCTAGCAACGCAAAAAATAACATTTACGGCATGTAATATTTTTGTCACTTTTTAAAAGGGATGTTCTAATGATAACTGAAAATGTTCAACTATAAGTGTGAAGAAAAAGTACATATTTTTTCAATTTTTGGAAATTTTGCAGTGCCTCATCGTGAACTAACTATTTCAGGGGAAGGTGCAGACAGTGAACCACAAGAAGGAAGCTAAACCATTTCTGAGATAAGACTGCTTTTCTTTGTAACAAATGTGAGCTGGTTTTGTTGAGTTCGGTGTGTTTACAGTAACCCATTGCAAACCACTAAGTGGCAGGTTCTGCGTTATTTTCAACAGGTTCAGCTAAAAGCATTAACGTGTTATTTTTCTAACCTTAATTTGTTCCGTCAGTTTGATTCGAGTGCCAGCTGAAAAGTACATTCTTTAAAAGTACTTTTGATTTAAATTTGGCCTACACTGAATAAATAATTACTCCTGGTCTTATATTGCAACCGAGGTATTAGATTCGCAACCGAAAAAAATATTTATAAATACCATAGATGTGCGTTTAAGTGAAACAAGACAAATGATAGCATACCATTGTGGTTACTCTATTAGTCGTGGTTGTACGATTATGTAAAGCTCTTGTTTGATTAGAAGAATTAAATTCATTAGGCAAGAAAATATTTTTAGAAATAAAAAAATTCTTGGGATCATGCATCATGTACGCTTTTCCCATTTTTGCTACAAGGACAAAAATCTTGCAAATCTAAAACTGCAAGTGTTTCTGGTGTCTTTCAGACAAGAGGTGCTTTCAAAATGCAACTAAATTTTCGATAGATCCAGCCAGCAAAATGAACAATGGATGCCAAAAATTAATGTTTTTCCACTATAAGTGGGGTAATAAAACTCTTGAGTGAGTGAATATCTGCCAAATTTGAATGCATATGCGTGATTTATGTGCAATAATGCAACCAAGGCATTAGATGGGCGCACGGATGGTGAATTAAGCTGCTGAAACAGTCCCATTATTCACATTCTTAGCACGACACACTCCATCAGTTCAGATTCTCTAGTGTCATATTATACAATGAATTATGTTTGGAAGAATATTTAGAAAATTTATGGAATCTGCCAAAAAACCAAGCTATAACAATATATGAGAGAAGGCATGCATGGAAATGGGAAGGAATGTCATATGGACGATAGTCTTCTCGATATTTTGGTATGAAGAAATGGATTTGGATTTAAGTGCATTCTGAAATCTTTCACAAAGTTATGAAAGGATGTCTTTTACTCTTGAATTAATTCTCTTGATTTCAATTATCATTATGCTACAGACGCAGGCATTAATGGGAGATTTTGAAAGACTGTAAATAGAATTGTTGAATAAAGAATCGACTCGGTTAACTGGACCATGCCATTGTAATCCTGAAATTTTAAAAATATGTAAATCGAACTCCAAGATAGTTTATTGACGTATTTAAAATGGATAATATTTTCAGTATTAGTTAAATGTTTGCTAGTAGTGTTTTCAATGTTAATAATTTCATGAGTGGCCTAAAGGCCACGAGTTTAAATTATTTAGTTGAAAACACAAACTAGCAAACATCTTACTGTTTTAAATAATGATTGGCACCTTGAGAACCCCTATCGGAAGACTGATCTTCTAGAAAATTATACTTTGGCCTTTCTATTGTTAGTCCCCTAGACTGACCAATGTTCAGAATCGCTCACCACTGAATAGGAGTGTTAATTGGGTCCTTACTCATAGTACTGTATTGACAGAATTGCC
>JBCAUG010044886.1:0-23826 GCA_038406175.1 Haplosyllis leylae | reverse complement strand
ATGGTCTGAAACATATTCTGGTTTTGGAATTTTTGAGATCCGATGACATTTTGGAAATTTTGTATTTGAGCTAACAAGCAAGCAAGCATACAGACGCCGTAGTGACCAGATAAGTCGCTCCGCTCTCGGAGAGAGGCGGCGCGACTAAAAATCCGCCCAGAAAGAGAACAAAAATTAAAGGGCTGGTTTGTGCATGGAATCCCATGGTAAAAATATGTTGTAATGGATCGCAGATATGGGATTTAACTGTTTAACAATGAAAAAGCTTCTGGATACTGTCTTTAGGTCAGTCTGGTTTTTAATTTTATTCTTTTCCCAAGATGTCAGTTTCAAATACACAGACATATCTACCGGCCATATGTGTCCCACCTGGGGACGCCAGTTGTCGCAGAAAAATTAGGACTGACGCAAAGGACGTCTCCGCACATACGGGGACCGTAGGAGCTTCTGACCTGGTTTTCTTGCTGTGTGCAAGGGGGGTACACTGCATATCCCAAATGGATCCTAACCTAGTGCATGGCTGTTATTTGTGTGTGGTGGCATCACTAGTCCTGCAGAGGCAGAGGTGATCCTTGTCAAAGTGTTACTCACTTCTCTGGGTATACATGCCTATGCATGAATAAAAGATGAATAACCAAAGAGTATTGATAATTTGCAGAGGAGCCACATTGGCTGTAGTCCAAGGTGGAGCTAAGGTTCTTGGAAAGTGTAGGTGACTCAGGAGTCAGAGACTGACTGACTGACTGAGTTCTAATGAACAAGTGATTTTATAGGGTGTTTGGAGGGGGTTGCATTATACATGTGCAAGTACAGTTCTGTCCACATGGCACCTGTAGTGCAAAACAGCCAGTGTGAGAGTAAATGGGTGGCATCCCTCCGCATGGAGAAGTGGCTCCCAGTCTGCTACACAGTCTAAGACTGGTTTTCCTGGCTCCAGCAAGTACAGAAAGGTCACCCTATCGTGACACATAGTTTAATAATCTCTACCAAAGAAAAAAAAACAAGGTTGTGTCACATATGTGAGTAATTACCAAACAAATAAAGAATTATGTTCACACCTATTGCACTTGTGCAACAAAAGTTGTCTTGTCCATCAATATCAGGCTGATGAAGAAGTAAAACAATTTTAGGGCTACTATTTTTTCATTACCTTTGAGCAGGTGCTATGTGTAAAAATTTAAAGTTAATATGTTCTTCTTGCATTTTGTAATCATGTAATGATTAAGTAAACTTTCTTTTCTGTATATTGTTCCAATGTTTATCTGGCAAAAAGCGAGACAATTTACAGAAATTTAAACATATTCCAGTCTATGGCATGAGAACAGAAATTAACATTTGCTGACCAGGATGTTTTCCAACTTTTTAAAAAAGATTGATCTGTCCATCTGTATGTTTTAATTACAGATTTTAGTTTGTACAACAAGGTACACAGAGAATTTTGTGTCATTTTCATATCTAATTTGCTGTTAACCAAATAAACTAACTGAAGGTTGTCCCCAGACAGATTGAGCTGATGTCATTTTTAGTTTTTACGTTTTCCACATCCCTCCCAAATGTAATTTTCGGATGTGTGTGACATACAATCGAGTTCTGCACAAACACATAAAGTTAGCAATGTTGGCATTATTGCCAACTTTGCATTCCTACATCTTAGCAATTTTTGCCTTTATTATCACCAATTGATATTAGTAAATATGAAATTAGAAATCAAGGGGTATTTGAGGATTATATTTCATGGAGTCAAATTTTTTGGATGAGTTTATTTTTAATGGCAAAGCTAAAACAAAGTTGGCAATGTTGGCATTCTTGTATTGCAGAGAGTTTATGATAAACTCTACTGTGTGAAAATTAAATCTATTATAAAATGTTATATAAAATCCAAGCTTCAGTTTACGGCCATGACAGTTTTATTTCCTTACTAAAGGTCGTTACGACATTTGTAACTTATCCAGAAATTTTCTATTTGGTCTTATGCTAAACAGGCAGCTGACAGGAAGAGTCTGGAAAATATTCAACGCTTATAAACAGCATTCAGACTAGACCTCTTTTCATAAAGGTCAGGATGACGTGAAACTTTACTCTCTGAAGAGACATAAAATTAATGATATGCCAATTGTGTTGGAGGACAACCTAGTGCTCTATGTTTTACCATAAAAATGTCTAAACTGTTGTAACTACGACAACAAGGCACAATTCTAAAGTCCATATTCATTGGGAAAGTTTTTCATTTCCGGGGAGCGAAAGTCTAAAATCTATATAAGTTTATTTTGGTAGGGAGATAAACCACACTAGCTAAATATGAAGTCCTTCTCTGGGAACAATTTTCATATCCAAGTTGGAGAGGGGAATAGAACCATCCTACTCTCAAAGTGTTGTAACAAAGGTGTTTCTGGTTCAAAGTGTACTGTGATCTCAGACATTTGTATTTAAAATCATGATGTGGTTGGAATTAATACTGAGATAAATTACTACAAATTAACTATTGATGGAGGCATCAAGTTGAGCACATGTCGCCCTGAATGTCACGCTACTACGTCTTGCGTTATTATCCGTCCCGAAGAAAATTGAACTGCTTCCTGTTGTTACTTAAATCACTGACTCCTAAATGGAAAATTATGGAGTTCGGAGTGAAAGGACACTTAGCTGGATTACAGTCATCGCATTGCCTCGATTACCCACTTTCTCTGAAGCCACTACCAGCTATTCGTGCCACTTTACACAAAGTGGCTGTAAAAAGAACTGAAACATTTCTGAGAATCGTGCGTTGATTACTTCATTATTTGGAACAGACCATTTTTAGCAAAGACAGTTATGTTTAGGCTACCTATCTTACAAAATTGTATTTATATGATTTAAAAATTTGTGTACAAAAGCCAACTTCCGGAAACGCAAAAAGTCAAATATTCCGTGGGATGGAAAGTATTTCTTTAATCTGTACTTTCACTTTCCATTACGTGCAATATTCATGCAATTTTCCTGGTATAAATCCTATGTAACAGTCTGAAGAAATGAATCAAGATTAGTTTCTAAATTGAAATGAATGTTTCTTTCAAATGGCAACGTCACATTTTGCCTCAGAACTATACATTGAAGTCTCGTAGGAACCATCAACCTGTAAATCTTGTTGACAAAAGCAACAGATTAGAATTTAAAGCATTTATATATACGTTTTATTGCAGCATCAACGTAAATTTTGTTTGAATGATACACTCATTAATATTTTCTGACGTATCTCTTAAGTATTACTGGCATCTACTTAATTTCAGTTTGGTGACAAAAGGATCAGACGAAAAAACGTTGGTCAACTATGATGAACTTGATGAAGTGACTGAAGAAGGGGACCCAATACCAAAGACACACAGTATCTTGAAACGGTTACCACCATGTCCCTGCGAAGTAACAAAGAGATACACAATAGCTATGATGTCTTCCCTCGGCTTCCTCATTTCATTTGGCATTCGGTGCAACATGGGGGTGGCAATTTTACAGATGACCAGCAACAAGACATCACATAGTCACAAAGCCAGTGCGGTGAGTATTACATTGCACATATTTCCATATTACATTACACTGTACTAGCAATTATCGACAATTCAGCAGACCAATCATCTACACAGTAGACAGTAAAAATCTAGACAGCAAAACAGTAGATAGTTAACAAAGGCTATTCACTAATTGTCCCGACACATTTTACGATAATTTTCAGTTATGAAAACGTCTCATTTAAAATTGTTTCTGTTCATTACCAGTCATTGAAGGAAATATGCCGTAAATGTCGTGTCTAGATGATCAATTCTGTGCTGTGTTTCAGGTGTAAATCATAATCATAATATGCAAAAGCTTGCTTTCAAACAAAGTGATGTGTAGAAATGACTTAACTAATGTGTACATAATTCCAACTGTACTGAAAATTAACTCTATGATACCTGTAGCATTGAAGTAAGTTCTTCTAACTTTCAACATTGAAAGAAATTATTACATAAAAATGAGGACTTGTTTACATGTTAAAGGTCATTTTGCACATGACCAAACATTATTAGAAATGAATGTAAATGCAAAAAAGATGGCCAGTGCCATCTGAAATTAAACGCATTGTTGCAATAATTGGCCTTGTGGAGGAGTGATAGAATTTTACATTTTCAAAGCACGTGAGGAACAGTTGCCTGAGCTTATCCTTGTTGTAAAAAAGTTTTTACCTAACAAGTACCTATATGATTATATGGTACCCAATTAGCCATCACAAATGTCCCAAAGCGAAGTTTTTTCGCTCATTGCTAGTAATATGTTGGAAGTCCATAAAAACAGCCATTTCGAGCAAATAGGGGGAGCAATCAGAAGCAGTGTTCACATAAACTCATTTCACGCCCACAATAATGTTCCTTTCAACATGAAATTAACCCTTCAGCTATATATCTAATACTGTTTTCCATTCCTTCTGTAGAGTATCGCCTTGGTTTGACTTATTTGTTGGGAACTTTAACCCCCTCCAACTTCATTTACGTTATACTACAACAGTCAATCAGCACAGACAAACATATGTCACGGTAAAACCGGCCTAGGTGCATTCCCTTGACCTTTTTGACCTCAACCGGCCCTTATCCACCCTGTCTTTAATTGGCTTTTTGATGCCGTCCAGGACAACAGTACTGCCATGAGTATGACCAACCCATACCTTATAAATACCCGAACTCCCAGAGTTCAGGGTTCTGGTCTCGAACTGGGATTTGGGTCATAGTTTGAATAGCCCGTCAGGGAGCCCATCATCCCTACTCCACCAGAGCACCTTGACCAGTGAACCAGGATACTGGCCTCTGGCTCCTGTTGGAGCCCTCTGCGTTGTTAATAATAATCGGTCATTGACTCTTCTTAGCCGGTCCCCAGGGTTCCACCGGTGAACCCCCCAATCTCGATAGCCAAGTACTTAGTTCATGCAACAAACTGACATACATAATTAAATGGGGCAAGGACTGCAGTACAGAAGACCGGAGCTAATGCCTGCCCCTCTAAGTCATGTTCAATCAGATCTACATCTGGCGCTCACTGCTGCCGGATACCAGTGGCTAGAAGGTACCATCCACGCCGACCTGGCGAAATACCGCGACACATACATATAGACAGAACTTTACAACTTTTATTTACATGACTGGGGGAAAATATCTACACAAAATAAACACTAATACATGACAAGGTGGTGTGTACTCGAAGGACATCCACAGAAAAAAAAGACACCTAAAGCTTCGTGTGTCCTTTGCCTGGATATTATCAACTGGGAGAACAAAAAATACTGTGACGGAACAAAACAATAACTGTTGAATTCCATTTTTGGTGGCTATTGGTTTAAAATATCCCATCTAGAAATGTGCCACAACGCAGTTTTTCAAGTGAAATTTCAGAAATTGGTGGAAATGACCGAGGTCAAATTTTCCAATTTACCTTTTCGAACTTTCAAGACCAATACACATTCTGGCAATGCGACGGTTTTATGAAAAGTAGTTTCTCAGGATCTGATATTCTCAGGTTTTTATCAACAGGAAATATATATGAAAGCAGATATCGTCAACATGAAGTACCTTTATCAAGACCTGATATCATGGCAACTTATACATCAGCAGCCATGTTCAAAAAGGAATAGTTACTACACTGCAGTAACATTATGACAACAAAACTTAAGGGTAATGGGCAACCTGAGACAAGCTGAAACATAATCTGGATGTTGTAAGAAATATCATCAACAGCAAACCATGGCCTTCTATTGTTCAAGCACAATTATGCTTCCAACGTCTGTTAATTAGATGCTGAAATTTGAAACTCTTACGTCCGTATTGGTCACAATGTCCGTATTTGTGTAATAAGGTGCTTTAAATGCATTCATGTGGGGTCGGTATTAGAAAAAGAGTCATCGGTTTCTTACGGGATCCTTTCGTGTCATTCATGAATATTTTAACATTAGTACGATATGTGTACTTTCGTGTCATTCATGAATATTTTAACATTAGTACGATATGTGTATGATCCTGTTGCGTTACAGAATTAAAAATATTGGGCTGAAGCGCAAGCAGATGACCAAACCCACAGTAAAAATGAATATTGCCTTCCTTTCTTTTCATAATTGAAGGCAAACGAAATTCATCTTGACAAGGCTATCATACCATCTATAAAATGTCATGAAAAGCCTGTATGTTCCATACAATTCCTGAGCGGCTTCAGAACTAAAGCAATATGCTTCCATCTGAAGTACCATCTGCCGATGGTGGAGACTCTCACAAAACCATTCCATTATGCAATAATGCACTTTTGGAGTACCCTTGACAGAACTCCGTTGCTCAAATACTACTATGTAGTAAGAGCTAATATTGTAGCACTTGACTCAGCATTGCTGAGGGGAGTCGGATTCCCCCATTGACAATAGAACTTTGAATAAATGTAACTTTCATTAAAATTAAATTTGAGAATTCAGAAACAGTGAAACTAATATTAAATTACAATTTCATAATCACCCAGGAAACTGCAATTCCTTTCCTGCAATGTGTTGAAAATTGAAACTTTCACAAGATGACACATTACTTTGTTTATTAGAAAAGGCGGGTACTCCCAATGTAAAAAAGGCAGACTCTCAAACATTGTAGTTTTGGGTGCGAATTTCCCAAAGAACCCTTGTCAAACCCAGGATCTCTACAGTGCTGTTAAACATTATCCACAAGCTGCCCTTGTCCTGCTTCGGCTAAGTATCTGTTTTCAGCAGCCAGAACTTTTGCATATGGCAACCAATTTTTTGCTGAAAGAGCAGTTTGTATCTAAAAAAACTTTTTCTAAAATCTATTAAATTTCTTTTTGATTTTTGAAGAGATCTGTTAAGAAAAGAATAAAACATCTGCACGGTTTTTCAAAGTAAAAATCAGTGAAGCATTGGTGGGGTTAAACAGGAATCACATGTTCAATTAATTGAGATAAGTCACTTAGAAAATTGTCCTGGAAAGTAGACTGGCCTAATGTGGGATTTTCACAGCTTAGTTAGAGTGTTGAAGTGTAGCATGGGACATGACATGTGGATCCTGAGCTTGACTGACTGTGAGTTCCCGCGGGAAGTCACTGGATTTACCCATTATCCAGTGTTTCCCTTTCACACAATTCATGGGAAGCATAGGCGTTGAATCACGTTCTGGAGAACTTTCATTCTGAAGAAACTCCCAGTAAATATCATATTGCAGTGTTTTTATTCAAATGCGTAGACTAACCTCAAAACATGCAGATCACAACCTCTTTTCATGTTTATTCATTGCCAAAAGAATTGCACACATTTTTCAATTTCCCATTGGGAAAGATGCAACAGCACCTCTAATGCTAGTCATTACATCGAAAGAAGACTGGCACAACTTTATCAAGAAAAGCGAAATTCATCAAATATTAATCATAGGAAAATTGATGTGTTGAAGTGAGAAAGGTGCAGATAATGTTTTCTCAGTGGTGCCATTCTTCATTGTTGCCAAAGTGCTCTTTCCAGGATCTCTCTAGGACATCTGTCAACTCTGATGTGTCATCTCTGGGAAACACAATTACCCTTCTGTCATTACACACAATTGAGGTAATAAACTTTCCACAATGCTCCGCTGAGGGAATTAACTTAATATTCTTGTAAACCATTCTTGTAATTTGTCCAATAAAGAATTTAGCTTTTCCATAAAAAGTCCATTAAAAATTAAAAAAATGAAACCCCAAAACTCCTAGCAACATTCACCCTTCACGTTAACTGTCACATTTATGAAGTTGCAAATCCTGCACTATCTATAATTTCAAAACTTCTCCCATTTTGTCTCTTGTTCAACCGTGAGGATAATAACAAAGATTTTCTGAAAATCTTCCTCTTTCCAAAATCGGATTCATTCTGCTCTTACAAAAGGATTGCACATCACGTATACTGAATACGAAACTTCAATACACACCCGTGCAAATCAAGAATTTCATCAAATATTAATCATAAGGAAAATTATGTGCTGAAGTGGTGAGAGGGTTATGGCGGTATTTTCTCAATGGTGCCATTCTTCATTGTTGTCAAGTGTTCCTTCAAGAATCTCTCTGGAGCATCTGTCAACTTCGATGTGTCATCTTCCGTGAGCTACAAATACCCTTCTGTTATTGTCCACGGCTGGGGTAATAAACATTCCATGATTCCCAAAATAAGAAAATTAGATAGGAACTATGTATTACACTTCTTTAAAGACTTTACATGAGTATTTTAAAACCAACCGAGAGACATAAGTTTTCCTTTACAAAATACTTTGGTTTGTTAAATACAGTGATGTGGTGAAAAACTACAGACATGTCACAAAACCACTGTAGCATCCTGGTGCGCCCCATGCATTTCATACTCCGACGGGGTGTACTCGCATAAGGATGGCCATTTTACATATAGCGTCCCACTTTTTTCCTCTCAAGAAATTCTCCAAATAAGCTTGCAATAACAAGAAGTTAAAACTAAATTTTATTAAAATGTTACTTTTGTTCTTAATATTCAGGGATGGCTCACATTGTGTCTCAATCTTGAATAAATTTTTAGCAAAAATATATATCAAGAAATAACTGTTTTTACTTCCTTTTCAACTTATAATTTATTATTTACTGATCAAATTTTCCCTGACTTTTCCCAGACTCAACCAAAATCCTGACTTTCCCTAACTTTCTTTTAAAATTCCCTGACTTTTCCCTGACTGGAAAAACTTTTCTCATTTTCCCACGTATTCCAGGTTTTCCAGTGCTAGTGGGAACCCTATAAATAGCCCCTGGGGCATTGCAAAATATTATAAAATGCTCTTGGGGCATACTCACACAAGGGGGCGATTCTACATAGACCCGTGTAGGAGCGTATTTTTAGGGAATGGGCCATTTCACTGAGCTCATGAGCACTGGAATATCGAGCAGCCCAAAATGTTACACCGATGAAACATCTTCCCTTGTGCTCAATAAGAAACCTGCCCTGATTAAAAACTTTGTGCCACCCAATATCCATCTGCTTCATGTCCTAAAGGAAATGACTTTGATGTGAGTCCAAATCTCTTCATCTGATATTAACACATGGTTTTCTAATTTCTTTTTCAAAACTTAGATGTAGAGATGTAGAGTGCTGCACAAGAAAGGAAAGTAATATATTTTTAACAATTATACATTGGTGTGGTTCATTCGTAAATTAATTTCCGTTCTTTGTTGAATATCTGTTTTTACACATTTTCTTCGAATAATTCAGCACACGGAAAGTCACACTATAAACGTATCGTGCCAATAAACTTAGGAGATTATAAACATGAAAATGTACTCTCCCTATGGACCTTCATATCCTGCGCCTGTAGTCAATCCCATCAAAGTAAGATTGAATAGAATTATATATTTGACAACACAAACCAACGGTCTATTCATCAAAATAATTGATGTTCATTCATAGCTATTCAGTATTTGATGCATAACATACAAGGCCTATCAAATTTTGATGACCCTTTTACCAGCTTAAGTGAACAGAAAATATCAGCTGTATGCGTTACCTAAATTACGTGCAGTAACCTGCTCTATTTTGCAAAAATGTCAGTAGCAATGTAATTTTTACAATTCCTGACAAATCGGTGCGAGTGACGGACGTTAACACTCACCTCACGTTGGCAATCTCACCACAACGAGATTTACATGTTGCCATTAAAGCATTGTGAATCAATGCTAATGCATTTACGTTGCAATTCAGTTAAGTTCTCTCCATTCATTTGACGGAAATAATGAGATTGGGGTTGCTTTCACTCAGCTGTTTTTGTAAAAGAAATGGAGATGAAACTTCTCCCATTCATGTGATGAATATCTAACTCAATTTTGTCCCGATTGGTTCAGCCCCCGCATTATCCTCAATGCATACGTGGTTCTATAGAATATTTATCAAGGAGTTCACAATAGTTAGGCCTTATGAAATACATTACCCCAACAATATTTATAGAAAAATAACCTTTGCCTCAGTAAGGTAAAATACTACTTGCTTAGATTACTTCTCGTCAAAAGCACTGAAGAACTGATGTTTGCAAACGGTGGAAACAAGCCAGTTCACCAAGAGGAGAGCACATCGAAGATGCTGCCAACCTCTTGGTGTTTTTGAGACGTAGTCTGAAACCATTTATGAACCAATCAATTTTCAAAATGTGCTTTTTGATGAGCTTCTTTTGCTTTAAACTTGGAGTTTTTAAAAACAAGGGACAGGTGCCGTGCGTACAACAGCTTCATGTTTTCGACCCTGGTCGTGTTCATTAAAAATAAAGGATAAAATGTGAACCTATTCTATCGCATTTCAATTGCTTTGCCAAACTCATTACAAATAAAAATGGAAATAAACATCTGAAGGCGTAGAGTCGCATTAAGTATTAAAGTAAAAAATTGTAGCATTCAAGACGATAATCAATATTTCCGTATTAGAATTACCTCAGAATATACACTTGCGATAAAATTTTCATGAGTTTTGGATTATTGTGCCAACAAGAATAATCGGCATTAAAAGGAACAGCTGTGGGATGAGAGCCAGATATAGACCTTTGTGATACGTTTCTAAAGTCTATCAAATATTTATTTACACACTCTGTAGTTCTACACAATTAATGCTTGGTTTGGTTCTCTTCTCTTAAACCACACTTTCGATGTACAACATGTGTACAGATAGAATATTAACCAAGCAACTAAGAAATGTATGTTGAAAATGTATTTTCATACGAGCGTCAACGAATCAATTTCCTGCGCATCAGGATATTACAATTGAAAGGCAGGACAATGCACCATGATTCAAATGTAAAGTCGACGCCTCCATGTTCTTGAATTACAATTAACTAGATTTCTTTTAATTTGAAAATTCGCCTTCAATCTGCTAATGCGATACAGTTTTTATAATGTTTGTACTGAAACTCGATATTCTGAAATGTCCTTTACCATATATATTGTTCCTAATATGGGGAAAGGTCGCACTATTCAAAGCAGAACTTTCTGTAAAGGGACCTGTCAATAGATCAGTTCAAAGAGGCAATGACTTTAAAGTACCCGCCATCCTGTTTCACAAAGTTGCGCCAACGCATTAGTGAAACTATATATATTTGAAATATGAAACACTCGTCATATTACAAACCATTTACTTATTAGTTTGTATATTCATTTGTTGCAGGCTCCGGAATTCGACTGGACACCAGGAACGATAGGAATGATTGACAGTTCGTTCTTCTGGGGATATCTACTTACACAGATACCTGGTGGATACCTAGCTTCAAGACTTCCTGCTAACAGGTATTTTCTCACATCCATTTTTCTGCGGTCATTCTTTAGTAAAATCCGCAAGTAAAGTGTTCGAGATTAAATGAAACAAAAATGTACTGCTCAAACAACATGTAACACGAGCATGTGAGAATGGTCACATTCGTGTTTTTTCAAAATAAGTTTTAGACTAATTGGACCAATTGTTCTAATGGATCTATGGTTAGGTCACTATTATATCATACAATTTGATAGTGATTTTACTCATTGGTGAGCAGGTGTCTATTAATGTCCCCAAATTGTTTTCAGATTTTCTGACTTACTGCAATATAATTTATGGTCATGTCTGAATTGATAGTCAGGGCAATTTAATAGTTAGCTTCAGTCAGTTAGTGAGGTAACTATGAAATTGTTTAGATCAAAATTGGTCCAATTGGTCGAAAATGTATTTTAAAAAAAAAACCGATTAGGCAGACTGAAAATACAACGAAACATCTTGCGGAAGACAGCATTCACCCTGAATATTCTATCCAATTCCACAATCGAACACCTTAAATGAGTCACTTTGGATTTATTCTGTATTCTTTCCTGACTGAAAGACATCTTGCATGAGAACATACATTCTATGTTGCTCGTGTAGTAAACTACCATTGGGGACGATCAACAATGGACATTTACACCCAGAAGTAATTGGCTAGTTCATGTTAACGTACCATTTCGAATTACGCTGTGAGTCACAAATGACCACTAAAATCGACTGCATAAGTGACCTCACTTGTTTTTCCATAATACACCATAAATATTTAACAAGATGTTTATTGACCACAAATCAATTTACGAAGTCTATTTGTGGAATTGTAATGCATAATGAATATTATGTATCTGTTCCACAATGAGAGGCAAGCTGCTTTGAAAAGGCCAACAATTTGACTTACGTATCAACTTTAATGCCCCGTACGGTTCATTTTCCCCAAAAATATACATAACTGTTCCATTTTACGGACAGAACAAAAAAAAAACCACCAGAACAACATGCGATTCTTTCACTGTTGTTTTAACTTGACTTGATCATGCAAGGAAATCTTTTCATTTTACACTGAGTGAACCATGTTTGTATGTCTATGCATTTTTATGGCTTTCAACAACATTTCTCCACATGCAATCTATCGATAGGACTGCTTAGAACCCAGATCACTGCATAGTAGACTTATAACAGCTTTATTCAAGATGACAGTTACTTCTAGAGCATCCTATATCACATTTCCTAGCCCTGGGGTTATGACTCAAGATCGGCAATGACACATCACATGAATGCAGACTACAAGGCAGTTGTCCCAAATACTAACTCTCATTGATTTGATCCTTATTGAAACCAAAGAAAATAATTGTTGGTCATCCCAACAAGGACAGTTCGATAGTTTTAATCACGCATGTACATATCATAAATTCAAAGCTTGTATTGTTCATTGTCCAGGTCAATATGAATTTAGACTAATAACTGAAGAACGATTTTCCTATCCCAGCTAATAGATTCTCCGCTGTAAAGCCTGCGTGACCTTGCGGCTTTTCTACTTCCGGAGAACACCTCCAGCTAAGCTTCTTTGGAAAGCAATGAATACATAATGACAGACTTATTTGTCCGAAAAAAATCATGAATAAAAAGTAAAACGATTTGGAGTCAACGCCTACTTTTACTGTTTCATATTAAACAATATAAAATTTTAGTTTAAACAAGAAAGTCCTCCTGCATGAACGCAAGAGGCATACCGCCCGCTACGTAGCAAGTGCTCGCTCTGCTGTTGTGTCCCGGGGGGATGAGGGTTCCCCAACCTGACCTGGCCCGGGGGGTACCCCAACCTGAGATCCCTCTTGCAGTGGATGATTCTTTCCCAGACATTTCACTTTAACATGACGTTCTTCCTCAAGATGAAGAGGGACAAATGAACACCTGCAGTACCATCCTACTTCTAAATCAAAGGATGAATGATAATCTAATTCACATTTACTATACTTTCTCGCATTTGTCACAGTTACTAAAATTGCACTGCTTGAGACAAAATGTCATCCATCCAGTTGTGTGGTCTGGCGAGAAAAAAAGTTATAACAGGCTTTCACAGCAATTAACTGCGCTAAGAAAAGCAAGTGTGGGACATGAATTGAATTATTGCAAACGAAACGTTCACGTGAAATTATATATTTGTTTCAGAATATTTGGAGGAGCAATAGGTGTATCGTCTTTCCTGAACCTTTTCATTCCTGGAGCATGTCAAATATCGCCAGGTTTCGTTATGTTTGTCAGGGTATTACAGGGTCTTGTGGAGGTGAGTGTGATAAATATGGACATATCAGTGAAATCAAACTTTCGGCAGAAGAAATGAGCAAAGGAGCCCTGTTTTGAAATACAGTTAATGCCACTTCAACTCCAGAAACGTTGGGGCGGGGGGGAGAATTGCATGCAGCATATCGTCCACACTACTTACCTTTTACACAGGTTTAACATTACAGCGTTAACACGTTACTTAAAGCATTCAATGTTTCTATCAGGGCGTAACCTATCCAGCCTGTCATGGGATTTGGAGGCACTGGGCACCACCACTGGAAAGGTCAAGACTAGCTACAATATCCTTTTGTGGTAAGTTACATGCAAAATATTCAAGTTCGTTGTAAACTCGGCCACCAAAACTTTATTGGCAGCTACGCCTAAACATTGCGTGTTTCAACGAAGTGTTTTGATAAACTTGTGTATCTACAGGTTCCTATGCCGGAGCGGTAATAGGTATGCCTTTATCTGGTATTTTAACGGACCGCTTAGGATGGCAAGCTTGTTTCTATTTCTATGGTAGGTGCTATGTAAAGAAAGAATTTTAAAATTCAGGTTGTCTTCAGGACGTGGTAATCTTCAGTAACAAAAGTTCTTCAACAATTTTAGGAGCCTTTGGAATTATATGGGCCATAGCATGGACCATCATGTCATACGAGAGTCCTGCTAAACATCCGACAATATCTGAAGCCGAAAAAATATATATAGAAACAAAAATACAGGAGAATACTTCCTTGTTACCAAATAAGGTATGAACAGAAACCATAAAATGTAGAAAACATAACTTGTTGGATCAAATCTTGTTAAACATATGTCAATTACCCCTGTTAGAATCATTCTAGAGCAATAGTTTCGCAGGCCTACACAAATAGTCTCCCTACATTTAAATCACTTTCACAATCCAAATTCCGCACTCCGCTACAGTTCCAGGAAATCCTCGCTGAAAGTTGTGCTGTTGGTCTTGGTACTCATCAAGAATCATTTTTTAAATATTTGCTGAAAATATTCTAGAGAATTACACCCCAATCTTGGTTATCATTAACTACAGGATGTATATCCTAGTACTTTTAACCTGGACAGTTTGGTGTAAAAGCCTAGTTTTATTCAGCAAAATCATCAGGTCATTGATCATTAAAATACATTTCTTCTGGAACCAACTCAGCTGGACAGATTAAAAATCAACTGTAAAGCCAGTGGTACTTGCTACCAATTTCAAGGTTGACCTTTCAGAAGATATATTATTGTAATTTAAATGAAGTACTAACCAAATCCCAATTTCTACATTATTTGGGAAAGAGTTGGACAGTTTTGAGGCAAGTACACCAAGTGTCATTAAATTATCTAAGGGTTTTGGTATTTTCCAGTGATGGTGAAAGTATTGGCATTCTCCTTTTTAATAAATTTTGACATTTAGATTTTGTCTGATTTCTATCGCAAATGGAAGCTGCTAATTCCCCTTTTTACTTGGAAACTTCATTTTAGTACATAAATTTTGACACAATACCTGGCCCAGTTCTAATGTAAATTGGCAACCTTGATGCCATTTTTGAAAGAATGCCACTATTCAGGTATTTATTTCACTGTTTAATTTATGGCTATGAAAATAATTGCTTTTAAAGGGTGCCAAATTCCCATCCAAGTAACGAGAGAATTGGTGTTAAATCTTGTAAATATTTTACTGGGTGGTTCAGATCACTAACTTTGCTACAGCTGGGATGCCCTTCTTTTTGTCCAAAAGGTAAAACCTTTAACAAGGAATGGAAAATCTACTTTTAGTCAAGAATATTTAAGTTTTTGAAAGAGATTTTACTTTCTCTTATAAGTGTTCACTTCTGCTGAGCTCTAGTGCAAGACACACCCAGAATCTGGACAGAGGTTTCATAAGCATTTATGTACTGGTAAAACTTGAGACAAATGGCAAGCAAATAGTCCCCCAAGGACTGTTTCATGAATGAAATTAAATTGCCTTTGCTTAGAGTCATCCATTGAACAATAATAGCATTATTTAACATTACAGTTCATGAAGACTCCTTGGAAGAAATTTCTTACTTCTACCCCGGTGTATGCTATCATTGTGGCAAACTTCTGTCGAAGCTGGAGTTTCTATCTGCTCATCATAACTCAGCCCAAGTACTTCAGCGATGCATTCAATTATGATGTAGCAAAGGTAAAATGAGTTCACCAGTTTATGTAGTCGGAGTGTAACAATGAAACAAATGTCAAATGAACATAACGATAGAACTAAAAATATTTAGGGTCAAAAAATAGTAGGGATAAGTGTGGTTCAAATATTTCGGGGTTAAAAGATGCCAAGTTTATCCTTAAAGATCTGGAGAAAAATTGCTTATTTATCAACCAAGACAGGTAAACCTTTAACAGACAATGACATACATTTACCGAAAATCTCTTCCAGTTGACGTATAAAAGCGTTTATGAACTTACTTTGATACTGTTTCATCTAAGTACATTAATGGTCTTTGATGCAAATGCCAAACCTCAAGTATCTGCGTAAAAACATTTCTTTGTACAGAAGTACACTGTACCGCTAAACTTATTCCAACTCTCATCTCCCAAATTTGAATACAAAATTTTCCGGAAAATGGTGAACAGAATTCATAAACATGGCAAAGCCCTCAAGCGGGAGCTGGGTATTCTTATTTACATTTGGTTGTGGAATCTTTCTGCGAGCTAGGTAAGCAATGTTCTACAGTTTAAACTAATTTCAGTCATAAAAATGTAGTCCTGTTACTGTTCTAGAGTGGCGTTCTATCTGCCCTGCCGCACTTGTGCATGACGATTGTGGTACCTATCGGTGGGATGCTGGCTGACTATCTACGAAGACGGGAAATACTCTCCACGACAGCTGTGCGCAAAATCTTCAACTGTGGAGGTAAATCTTTCAGTTCTATTGTTGTTAGAAGTGGTCTTCCTGCCGATGGTCCCGTGTTATAGGGTGGTGGTCCATACCACGATATAGATGGGGCTTTCTGAACGTGACACTGTCGACATCCTGCGGGAAATATTTAGTGTTATTTCATTCTCTTTTAGGCAAAAACAAAATAAACCAAGCATGAGAAAGCATATATATTTGGTGTTCAACATCGTCTTTTTTGAAGACCAGTGTACTAACACAGAGAATATCTGACACCGCAACCTAGCGAGCGAAATGTTTTTCTGAATGTTTACATTCACAATCGAGTTTTCCCTAAAGTAGATAATTCTGCCAACCTTGCCAGAATTGTATTGGTTGAATATACTATTGGATCAGTTGTTAAATTAAATTCTTGTTAAAGATTTGGCAGATATTTTACAAGGTTTTGGTAAAATAATGTTAAACACATGGTAAAGATTTGCCAAAGATTTGGCAAAGATTTTGAAGGTTTTGGTAAAATAATATTGAACACATGGTAAATATTTATCGAATATTTGGTATTTTGTTTTATTTAACCATAAAGTTTCATGGCACCATAAATGACCCTTGCCTGTTTTACCAGGCAATGATCAAGATATTGGTCATTAAAACACAGTCAACACTTACTTGTTTAACCAAGTGAGCAAGGTGCATGACATAGTCTGTTTTGGGGCAGACCAGACTGCCAATGCAGAGAAATCATGACACCTTAGCTTTAGACATTTCTGCCTAAAACTTTCTGAAACTAAGGTGTCATAGCTTTTCTGTATTGGCACTCTGGTCTCCAAAATAAACAATGTCATGCACCTTACACACTTGGTAAAACAAGTAAGTGTGTTTTCATAAACAAGATCTTGTTTATTGCCCGATAAAACAGGCAAGGGATCATTTATGGTTAAATAAAACTTTGCCAAATATTTGAATATTTACCATGTGTAAAATGTGTAAAATCTTTAACAAAAATTTAATTTAACACTTGATCCAATAGTATATTCAACCAATACAATTCTGACAATGTTGGCAAAATGATCTACTTTAGGGAAAACTCGAACAAGTACAAAATCTCTCCCATCACGCGGACTATAATGACACCGTTTCCCATATAAATTCACTCTCATGACGGCGGACTACAATCTCCAAAAAGAAAATGTGAATAAGTGATCTTGTCGTAAAAAAATGTCCATATGCTTACATCTCCTATCATCAGTTTTATTTTAATTTACTGTTTAAGGTTTTGGAATGGAAGCTGTATTCTTACTTGGAGTAGGCTACACCAGAGACACTGCTACGGCCATCATATGTCTTACAATAGCAGTAGGTGTGTCTGGATTTGCCATTTCAGGTTAGTAATTTGGAGCACAACGCAAAAATGGTGTTCAAATAAAGCCTTGTCTCAATCCCCTGACATAAAAGAAACCTGGTCAATTTCCTCATATGAATGAGATCCCACTACAGTCACATGAATTTTCAATTACAAAAATTCCTTGGGAGTCTCTTTTTATTATTAAATTCCCTTGGTTGTGTTATTACACCTTTGCTGAAGCAAGTGCAATAAAACCGGAAATTAATTTGACTTCAAATCCCCAATGGTATCTTTCATTTTCTTCAAACTACCCGGCAAACGATGACAAAAGATGTTTTCGTGCATGGCCAGCAATGTCTGACACAGGTAGGGGACATAGCAATCACATCTATCTCTAAAATGAGTCATTACTTTGAAATATGCTTCTATTTTCTCTCTCTTTTCAGGATTCAATGTAAACCATCTGGACATTGCACCACGCTACGCTAGTATTTTGATGGGAATGTCCAATGGAATTGGTACTCTAGCTGGCATGATCTGTCCAATTGTAACAGAGCAACTTACTAAACACAGGGTACGTACCTAGCTTACATCATTTTCTTGTGAGGGAGTTTCCATGATTTCCCGAAATAAGTATTTATAAATTAACAGGAGAAATAGCTTACTGTAGAATACCTGTTTTAAATGTCTATCTTTTAACGCTATCTTATTTAATCCGTAGACTGTGAAAGAATGGGAAACAGTCTTCTTGATTGCCAGTCTAGTTCATTTTTGTGGAGTTACCTTTTACGCCATCTTTGCATCTGGAGAGAAACAAGAATGGGCCGATCCTGATCCGAATGAAGACCCAACAACCCCAAGAACTCCAAAGACTCCAAAAAGCATGTTTCCTCCTGACGGCGATACCGGTAAAATTGCGTCGTATGGAACATACAACAAGCAGCCACCTCCTCCTCGCCCACCTCCTTCTTACACCGAAGCCCTGCCACAAAAGCCAGGTTCCACCAATCCATTCGTTGGCAATGGCACCAATCCCTTCGTAAGCAATGGTCCGCCACCCTATGGAAATGTAGCACCCTCTTACCATCAAGTAGCGGATCCTTCCTTGTTTCAAACAAGAGAGGAGTTAGTACAAGTGGAAGCCAAGGACAGATACCTTAATGGAGATATAAAAGACAGGGATATTTGACAGTAATTGGAGGTTAAGTTCCACAATTCTGTAGGCAATTTAGAAAAATAATGGATGGGTTAATCCGATTTGATACATCAATGTTCTGTGGATGTCTGGAAAATGCTTCGAGAGACTGCATAATAAATTTACACCATGCAGTGCAATGTAGTCATAAAGGAAGATCAGGCGAATTTATATTCTGCTAAGCCTCATCCTTAAGAAGATTATTTCTGATCTCCCCAGGAGTAGCATTGAATTGCGTACTGCCCAGCTTTGTACCCAATGCGAGACTTTCTATCAATTGCTTTGATGCTACAATGACTATCAGTGTCTTTGGCATTAAGAAGAACAACCTAGACTAGTGGCGGATCCAGAATTTCCCACATAGGGCGCCAACCCTAAGGTGGGGTACCAACATATTATTTGGCCAAATTATTCCCAAAAACTGCATGAAAATGAAAGAAATTAGACCCAGAGGGGGCGCACGTCCCAGACAACCAAACCTCTATCTTCCCACCTCAAAATAGTAGATCGAACACAATTTGTTTAATTCAAAACAAGAGTAATAGAACGAGTACTGTTATTTTTGCTCCAGTTTACTTAGAAAATTTTAGAAAAATAATTTAGCTACAAGAAGTACGCTCATCATGAAAGGTCATATCATGTTACATTTTAAAATAATTTTCATTCTCTTTTGTTATGGTCATGATGTGGTGGTAAATATGGCAGTAAATAAAGTTGTTAATCCATGATATAATTTTCATCTCTTGCACGTCACTGTTTTAGTGCTACTTCTTTTTATTTATGAAGAATAATTTGAAATATTTAGTAAAACCTGAAGCCAAGATTATCATAAAACCAAACAAATACATTTAAATCGGTTTAATAGTTACTTTAAAAGTGCTAATCTTTTTAAATACCACCACTGTATATCAGTGCCTACAATTCTGGTGGCAAAATATGGATAGACGATTGAAACTTGTTGCATTTTTACAAACAGAGCTTTCGAAAGCTTACTACTAAGTCATTGCTCAGTTTTAATGTACGGCATTCTCGTTATTCCCTAACTGTATGCGTTTTTGTTGGTGATGATTACAACGCTCATTGAAATCCACGAAGTCTGTAGAAATAGTTATGGATTCATTAGTAATTGGAAAATAGTGTTTTAACATTAAAATGTTGGCTCAAAACCAACTCTGTAAAGTTTTGTGGGATAAAGTTAGACGTGACTCGCACACACGAGACACCAGAAAATGAATCGTTATGTGTGTGTCTTACACTTTGTTATTTTATCCCCGCTCCTGTGGTAAGGAAAAGCTATCTAGTCACAAAACAATGTTATGATGCACTAGTCACGTTGTCACAAAGTTGAATAAAATCGTCCAGATTTCTGTGTTACTGTTCATATTTTTAAATCATGTTCTGTTACTTATTTATCTAAGTATATGGTGATAATTTTTTGCAGTGGTTCTACTGATTACAATCTTATTTTGTTGTTAATATAAATATTGCCGTTAAAATTTGTTATTTATTGTTAAATACTTGGAAAGTTTCATTCATGGAATTGATATCAAGTAGTCCAGATATTGTCGTAATTATACAAATAGTCTAAGTTAACAAAGTGTATATTTATCACATATTGTACATAGGTTTTAATGAATATTTTATGAAACTTAAATAAACTGTGGTCATATTGAGTAAACTTCAGAGAAGACTAAATTTATATATAGTCAAAAATACATTATTTTTAAAGATGGTCTAAAAGCAGAGCATTGACCATTTTTGTTGTTGAGCAGTCTAGTAGTAAAGTTAATAACATCATTGATGTGTTTGATTTATAATTATGTGCAAATGAAATTAAACAATGATACACTTCTTAAGCTTCAACAGCAATACACGCGACATGCTCATGTTTCTCTATAGTGTTAAGTAGGATAATTAAATGAAACTGTGTTCAAGAACGTTACTGGAGTATTGTTAGTTGTTGCATTGTAGAACAGTAGGTTTTTGGTTGTTCTCCAGCAATAAGTGCGACCATTTTGTGTGATAGAGACAAATATATAGGAATAAGTGGGTGGTGAATGAACAAATATTACCTGTCTGTTAAAGAATTATGATGTTATGAAATAAGTAGGGCTAATCATAATATATTTTATTGTCATCGCTAAAACATGATATCCGGCACATATTCCTCGAGTTATAAGTGCAATTTCTGCTGAACCAAGCTCATAATTAGACGTAGAAGAGATTGCACCTGATCTTACACATAAAAATAACACTTGGAATAAAATGACTATGATGTCGTGTCTTAAGTGATTTAGTTATCCCTTCTATCTGTATTGTAATTAACTAGCTGGAAGTGGAACAGACTGCAGTTTAAACAGTTATAATTTATTGATGAATTAATTATTTTACTGACTCCTTCATCATGCTTCAATGCTTCAATTGTTATGTTTAAAGATTATTGTAATTATAGAATCTACAGAAAATGTCCTATCCAGTATTACTGACTTAAAATTTCACAAAATATTAGTGCGGTTAAAAAGTGCATCATCTTTGAACAGCAAAATCAATGACGTACAAATGACAATTTGCACGAGATCTGTGTAACATTCCATCGTCTATCTGTGTGTATTCTGTACATTCCACTTTTGTCCACATTTATAAATGATGCATCTAATTAAATCAACATACATCGTCACATTCAATTAGGAAACGACAGGTTATAAGCGGCAATAGTAGTTATTCTGTAGTGTTTTCACACGTAAAGATTTTAAAATTTATCAAATGTAATGTTATTGATGGTACGTTAATTATTGTTTCACAACCGGTGTCAAGTCGTGTTTGTGTAGAAAGATAGTAAAAACCTACAAATTAAATAAATAATCATAAGCAATCCTACTTGTCCTCTTCGTTTATCATATTTGCTGTAGTCAAATGCAAATTAATACTACCAACTACACCTTAAACAGTCTCACAAGCCAAAATAAAAATTGTCAAAATAACATTTCATTAACAGTCAGATAGAAAATATCACAGATACTTCTTACTACAGTATTGCAATACAATTCAGTTGGCATGATACTCGGACCTTTTCAATACTTCTTTCAGTGGCGGATGCAGGATTCGCCAGACAAGGTGCCAACCCCAAAGGTGGGGACGCCAACCTAATATTTTGGCCGATTGTGCTTGAACACTGCATGTAAATGAAATAGATTGGAGAGGGCGCGCATCCCTAAGATCCGCCACTGCTTTTTGATGATTAAACTCAAAAACATCCGGTCTAAACTCATTTCCAACATTCAAAAAAACAGTTGATTAGATTACGTGAAAGTGAGCTCAAACACCGCAAGTTTACGGGTAATCCGTACACCCAAACCAACCTCACAACGGCTCATGGCATACTAAGCCTGGCAAATGCTAAAGAAAATTTTGTTTACCCAACATTGTGAAGCACACATAATGTGATATTGATAGTTTGTTCACCATATTGATTGCCTTTGTGTTGAACATCACAAGGAGAAAGGAGAGAATCACTGAGAGTTTCGAAGAAGACGCAAGAAGTTTTTCAAGTGTTCTTTCTTCCACAAGCATGCCTCGGTAATTTCATTTTGAGTGACAATTCATAGGTTGTTAGTTCACTTCTGGAACCTTATTTGTTGTCCGGATTAACAAGCCGCACACACCGCAATGTACATTGGTCACATTTGACGACAAATTACAGCATGTAAGGGTATCCCATGTAAGATTTGAAACAAACCAGCTCTTTTCATTCCATAAAGTTATTTACATTTAAAGCCAAGGTTGTCCATTCACTTGCTCAGTTTTAAGATGTGTTTGAATTTCATACAAGATTACTGACACATTGCAAGACGCAAGCCACTAGCGGAACCAGGATGGATCTTGCCGACATAGCGAAACGGAGTTGCACAATCAATGCAAGCCAATATTGGCTGAGGCATAGGGCCGTCCTCTGGGCCCTGGAAGCTCTTGCATTTTTATAACTGTTAAATATGTATTCTTCCACTTTTCCTGGTATTTTTTCTTCAAAATTTTCAACTTGGATCCGCTTTTATGCTCTTCGATCGACCAAGATAGCTCGAAATTAAATTACGCTTATTCGTTAAATGAATCTTCCCACATTAGGGTTGGCTGTTTCGCGTTTTATTCATGAACAAGCCATTGTTCATTCATTTATTCAGCTTTGCATATCACTGTCATTGTGAATATGCCGAATTCAATTTTAGAGTGGACAATGCTTATGGAATCACTCATGAAAGGTTTCGCCAATTCAATCAAGTTAAGAGCTCTCAGTGGTGAAGACTTAATGCAAATGTGCTTCTGCAGTGCTTATCTTGAATACGTCTTACACATGTTGGATATCAAAAACTTGGCACTGGTTACCTTGCAGAAACAATGAATAGAAATATGCATTTCCTTTTCGTCAGCAAATCCAAATCCAAGCGTCCCTACTACAATTGCATAGATGTGTTTTTGCCGTTGAAAACAACTATTCCGTTGTAGCTGCTTCAAAAGTTTTTTTATTTTTTTCCACTTTTGAATAACAAACAGAGTCAAAACACAAAAGACTCCAAAACAATCGAGTTTTCCCTTAATGGTAGGTTACGTCATTTACCAAATTTGTCAAATTAGGTAAATGCAATTCAAACTGGAGGTAGTAAATAATGATAATTAACCTGACTGGACAATCGTAAATTCACTATGGCTAGTAATAAATGGTAAAAAACTACCCATAGTGAATTTACCATTGCCCATTTGGATTGATTATCATTATTTACTACCACCAGTTTGAATTGCATTTACCTAATTTGACAAATTTGTTAAATGACCTAACCCACTATTAA
>JBCAUG010044775.1:0-23829 GCA_038406175.1 Haplosyllis leylae | reverse complement strand
CAGTTGTGGAACCCATGATTCCAACCCCCACAGTATGTACATCTGTGATCATATTTGCAATCAGCATTAGATTTATTGCACCTATTCTTATTAAATCTCCAACAGCAGTCATCTTTCCAGCTCCTACTTCTGTTGTTATTGCCTGTTGAATTGCTATGGGAGTTCTGTTGAAAATTGGCCTGGCTGAAACCTGAATTGTTGCTTCCCATGGTGTTGAAAGCTAAATTCCAACCTTGAGTGTAGGTCTTTCCCCAGTTTCTCCATGGCTTACTAGCCATGAGCTCTCTGAAATTGATGTCATAGTAATAAACATTCTCCCAAGGATTCGCAGCTGCAGCAGTATGGATTACATATACGTACTGCCATATTTCAGAGGCCCTTTCAGGGTTAGCATGGGTATAAATTGCTGCGAACACCCTGAAAGCTTGGTCCCATTTACGTATACCATTTATCTTTCCACCTTTAGGGACTGGAGCCTCTAAAAAGTTGCTAGTGCCTTGTGTGATCAGATTGTACAATTGCTTGTTTAATTCATCCCCTCTATTAGAAGATGCTCTATCTTTAGGTAACAACCTCTCTAAATCAACAAACTCCCCGCGCTCATTCTTGAGTCTTAATGCTGGATCAATCTGACTTGTGATGTGAAAAAACTCATAATCTAGGTCAAAATTTCTCAGAAATAAGATTTCATTATCTATAGGTGCAAGTCCTTCAGGTTTAACAAACTTATTCCTGAGTTTTTTGTAATTATAAGGAAGTAACATCTCATTAAAGCAGTAATTGTTACCTTTCGGTGCTTTGACCCTTGCCTTGAAATGCTCCGCTTGGACAATCAGTTGATCAGCAATTCCAGCCTCTCCTTTTCTTCTGCCATCCGCTTTAGACCTATTCTTCACTCCATCCATTTCACCCTGCTTACTACAGATGTCTTCGTTTATGACTCTCCTCAAATCAGTTGTAGGTGCTGGTGATCTATTTGGATTACACCTTGAAATTGCTTCCTCTGATCTAAGGGTAGACCTTTGTCTATCTCTGCCGCTATTGTCCAAGCGTATGCTTTCTACAAAATTTGAAATTTTTTCAATCAAGGATACATCACCCTTACTTACTTTTCTGAGTCCAGGTGTGTATAAAGTCGTATCAGATGGAGATTTGACAATTTTGCTATCACCCATTTGGTTAACATTATTACTATAATTGTTACCTTTCAGTGTAGTGAATGCCTCCTTTCGGCCTTTGTTGCTAGTGCCTGGATTAACAACTCCATCAGTCTGAATCCGTGCCAGTTGTTGATTAGCTGCAACATGCTCATCAAACATTTCTGTTAGAAATTGCTTGAAATCTGGGTCTTGCCTTAATTGATCGAACTTCTTTGCACTAGCCTTTTTGGATTTATTGGGTTTGGGAGTACTGTTTAAGACACGCTTTGGAGTTACCTTCGGTGGAGGTAGAACTTCCTCATCCTCATCACTTGATGAAGGTAATTCACCGGGTTCTATCAATTTGTCATCTGTCACATGCGGTCTCCTCACAGTACCCTGTGTGTTCACCACTTTGTTACCCATTGGCTGTGAATCCTCATCGGGAAAATCTTCCAAATCTGACCCATGGATCGAGATCTCCACTCCGTCATGACAGATTTCTTCACCTGCAGCAATTTCATCAGGGGTAAACATATCAATCTGATTAAAATGGTCAAGATCTTCATCTGAAATAAGCTTTGTTTTCATCCCCCTAGTTTGAATGATGGGGGTAATAGACTTATCACCGTACTTTATTCTAGGTCTACCTGGCATTGTTTTGCCACATCCCTTAGTTTGCTTTGCTAAGGCCTTTAATTTAGGTTTACCACTTATTGTATTCCTTAAATTCCCATTACCTACGGTAGTCTGAGAATTATTTGAATTCTTACCGGTTAAAGTTGAACTTTCTCCACAATTTAAATTGTCATCACGATTTGCCTTGACATTCGTCCTTTCAACTTTCTGTCCATTCAATGTGGACGGTTTACTTCTTTTTGCTAAATTATCAGTTTCAATCTCATTTAGCAGACACCTTTTAACATTGTTTCTCTTCATGTTGATTTGCTCCTTTTGAGCAATTAATTGGAGAGATTTTCAATGCAAAATCTCCGAAAAGAATCCAAATAGAAATAATCTTAAAATGTTTGCTTGTTGATCCATGAATTTTCAAAACCAAAGTGATGTCATAGTAAACAAACCATCACCTCATGACACCATAGCAACATTGGCGATGCACTGGTCAATGCAAGCCCCCATGTAGTCGTCATTTATTGTCACAGTAAAACCCATTTTAAAGTTTTAAAATGAACCTTTGCTGCAACATCAAATAGTCATAATCCACCCTCTTCTTTCTGTTTTTGCAAAGTAGCCAATGCTATGCATCCATCTTTGGCTCAATTTCACATAAAGTCATGTATTATTTGATTCACTTGATCTGCTTGCCATGAAGTCATATTCAGTATGGTCATCATCTTGTAGGCAAATAGTGAACATATTAGTGTATTCACCATCAGAGTTTTCCCAACCAGTGGCAGGTTTCTAAATACCCATGTTTAGCAAACTGCTTTAATTTAGGTTGTCTCTCAATTAAAGGCATTTTCATGTAGTGTTCCATCTCAATTAACAATGGTCCCTAAACTCTCAATTGGCTTGTTGCTGACTTGTTGCTGTGTATATAACTTTGCATCTGTATTTTTGATGGATCCGACTCTGTATAAATATGTTTTTTCATAGGATACCTTCAGGCCTAAATTGCACCCTGTCACACTCAATATGTCCATGAAAATATTTATCTCAAGCAACTCAAGTTTAGAAAGGCACTTGTGTCAACTGCAAACTGTGACAGGATATGCTTTAGGTTGTCAAAGGATATTCCTTTGATATTTTTATTTTGAAGAATTTGATCAAATCATTTTTCAAACTCCACTAATGCTATCACCCCTGGTTTAATTGCCTTGTTGAGGTAACTGATTACTTGTTGAGTATGTTGGTGAGGACTGACCTTCTTTTATGAATCTTCTCTGCTGTCTTCCTATTAGATTATCCAGCACTAGGTCCAGTGTATTAGCTATCACTTTGGCAAATATCTTGTTGTCATGGTTCAATAGTATAATCAGGCACCGCAATTTGACAAGTGTCTTTCTCTCATTTAGGTAACAATGTTATAATGCTCTTCTGCTGGAAGGAGTCAATTTATGTGTGTGTTGGTAGAACCTGCTGGTACCTCCTCATCAAAGACCCTTTAATCTCTTTTCAGAATTTTCTGTAGAACATAAGGGGGAGGCCATCACAGTCTGGTACCTTGTTCAATTTAAGTGTCATGCCTACATCAAAAAGTTCACCCTTACTAAATGACTTCTCATATTATACTTCAGTTACACTATTAATTTTGGCACTTGTAGTGTTATTTAATTTGAACTGCACAGTACAGTCACATTGATATAATTGGCTGTAAAATTGAACTTGTTCATTCAATATTTTCATTTAATCCTTTGAAAGATTACCATCTGTTGACTTTCTAACTTCACTTGAGGTTAAAAAAGTACTTAGATGAAACTTCCCCTTGAAAATAATAATGAGTGTTACTTCCAGCATTGAGTTCAACTCTGCTTTTCACACTTTCTATGTTTTCCTTGGGATCTTGATAGTCAATGCATTGCAGTTAAAGTTCTGCCAACAACATGCTCAATTTAAGCTATTGATTGGATCTGTCAACTTCCTTTTGGTTTGCAAACTCTTTGCTGACACTTGACAACTCAAATTTGAGCATGTCCCAATACAGAAAGTCATCAAGGTGCACAAATGTTTTACTCATACTGTTAACCCTTCATAATTTTACAGTACTCTTGATTATCTACATGACTAAGAGTTGAGCTTCCAAATCCCTGGACTGCACTTTTGTTCTCTTACTTCCACTTCTATCACCATTAAGGAATGATCAGAGAACAGCCTGGGTAAAATTTCAGCACTTTTTACAACAGTTGCTAAACATTCTGATATCAGAAAATAGTCTATATGTGACCAAGCAAATTTTTTGGTTTTACTATTATATCTACACCATGTAAACTTCCTTTCCACTGGATGGAGATCCCTCTATATATGTCCAGTAGTTCTTCTGCATTCATAAAGTTTGTAATGCAATCTTTATCTGTAACATTGTAGTTCACAACATGATTTATCTAATTTATATTGAAGTGTAACATTCAAGTCACTGCCAATAAAATTATATTCCTTTTCCATTGCACAATTCCTTAAAAAATTTTCATTGTTAACATTTGGTGCATAGACATTGGCAACACAATAACTTCTGTCATTAATGTTTAATTCTATTAACAGAAACCTTCCATTAACATCTCTACATACATCAGAAATGGCTTTGCTTAGCTTTTCTGATAGTAATGTAATAACTCCTTTTTCACTAGTGGTACCATTAGAGAAAATAGCTCTCAAATTTATACTTTCATAAATAGCTTTATATTTTCCTTCTTTTAATATGTTGCTTCAACCCCAGATTGTTCAAACTTCCAAGTTTTGTCATCTCCATCTTGAGGATTTTAGTACTAACATCACCACTATTTTGAGGGGACAGATAAAACTGTTCACAATTGTAAATGGCTTATTCATAGTCCCTAGTGGTAAAGGTATATTACAACAGCATGTTAGCATTCCAATGTTCAATGTTGGTTGGCTGACTGTGTTTAAATGTTAATGTTAACAGGTGACTGCACATCCACTTCAGTGAGACCATCTGCATTTCTCTGCAGGGAAGGGGAAGGGGATCTGGTGACTTCAGCCCATGTGCAGCTGTTGTCTTTATTAGGACTTCTTTGCATACATTGTTTGCCTCCTCTACCTCCCCCCTGATACCTTGCTGCAAATTCCTACTATACCCAAGTCCATGAATAGGTGCATTGTAATTGGCTCTGAACTGGTTGTATTGGACCTGGTTTCCTTCTTGATTGTTTGCTGGTGCATTACCTGCTGATAAATACTGGTGCTGTTGCAACAGTTTGTTAAATGGATACTGTGTGATTGCATCCTTTGCTGCCTCCAAGAAGCCATCAAAACATACTCGTCCTAGATGCTCACCTTCATACTGTCGCACCACAAAGATCACTCTATTTGTCATTTGTGAATTTTTGATGGCTGTAAGTATAGCTCTTCCTGCAGTGTAATCATTGTAGTTATCATGAGTACAAAAGTCATGATTTGGTAATCTGTGTGTGGAATGCACCTTAGCATATGATTGATTTACCTGCTGGATATTTTCCATGACTGCACTGTACCCTGTGAATCTTGACCCTTTCATTTCTACAGGATTACCCAATGGAACTTTCAAGTTTTGTTGTCTCATCTTAACTTCTTAGATAGAGTACAAATTCAAATTGGTTAATTCCATGCAGTGTTATGTGAACATTCTCAAAAATGTACCCTGTTTTTGGCCCAGTAAAAATTTTCTCATTTTAACATTACACATCCTTAGAGAATCATTAGATTGACCACTCATATTATTTTTGATCACCCAACCCATATATGAAATGTGCAGTGGTCAATCAAAAAAAATTTACAATTTCTTGATTGATGAGAAAACCATTAATCACAAAAATTCACAAAAGCTGCCATTTGGTAGCTAAAAAGGTCTACAAATCACTAATAGCATTGCACCCTATCATGAACCCTTCATGCCATAAACAGACAATTTATGTTTCAGCCTGAAAATGGTCAATTACTTGAATGGCCATAGCTTGGAGACTGAATTTCTGAATTTCTCCTATTCTGAGTTACACAGATTGACACCTTCATGCCATTTATGGGTAAAAATTTGAAATACCCATCACTCTAAAAAGTCGGCACTTTTTGATATGTCAAAAAATTTTAAAAAATTTAACTTAACAGCCCACCAAATGGCCAATCAGTAACATAGATCTATTCAAAAATCCCCTAGGCTACACCTATGGGCTGATTCTTGATCAAATTGGTGAATCCCAAGTACCCTTTAAGCCATCACAAATGTGTCAAAAAGATGCAACCTTTTTTTATGTCCCATGGCACCCGCCTTCAGTGTGTCCCTTCCCCCCAAAAATGGTACCATCATATAGCTTAGTTACCCTGCCATCTTAGACCAATGAGATATATGAAAGACTTTGTGAACATAGTCAAATGGCCCTGGAGTTGCCAAAAGTTGATATATTTCAAAAGTGGCCATAAAAGGTCATAGGTGATGTCTCAAGTTGTCTTGAGTCCAAATTTGACCAAAATATTGTAATGGGAAGTGTCCCAAGTTGCCAAAAAGAAATTGCCATGTGTGATGCTACAAGGTAGTTTGAGTGTAAACTTAAACCATCCGTACACTTAGCTGAATGATATCAATCTGTATCTGACGAAAACTCTAACTCTTCTCATTCATCAAAATCATCTAAACAATCATAATTAATTTTCTCTCCACTCCTGACTCGTAATCTTTCTGACCGACAAACTGACTCCATTTTGTTTTGCTATTAATTCCATCTTCTTTTTTGCCAATAAACACTGCACAATACTACGTCTTGGTATTTTTTGCAGATAAACTAAGCGTTTATCTCTCCACTTCTCCAGATGCCCACTGGAGGTGTATCCTAGTAAATTTAAACACAATTTGCTCTGTTGCTTAGAGCACATTTCCTTCAGTAGTCATCTTGCGGTCGAATCTCATTGCAGAAATTATAATCATACTGTACTGGATCATGTCCACTTCAAAAAAGTTTGCCATTTCATTAAAAGATAGCATTGAGTAATCAGGTTTAATGATTTTTATGTCTTACTGAAACACTTAAAATATTTTTAATTTTCTCACATTCTTCTTACATCAGCATAGAGTAACACTGGCAACAGATTTGTTACTAATGGGAAAGACTACAGTCTTATCACAATTAACCTTCATTCCAGATTGTTTGCAGAAGTCATTTAGAGTTGAAATTTATACTTAATATTTGAGTTTTTATTTTACACAAAATGTCCATGTCATTAGAATTTTAGTTAAATAAATTTGTATGTAAAACCACTCATTTTTGTTTCTTCTCAAAAGAATGACTAGCACCTCTGCACATATGAGAAAATAGTAAGCACTACATGGGATCCTTGTCAAACTGATTTTGTTCTTTTTATTTCTTTTGAGAGAAAGCCATTATTATATACCAGCATACAGGCCTCCTGATATAAAACTGTAGTTCAGTTAATTAAATAATTGTTAAAATTGAAATGTTTCATAGTTGCGAGAAATTCACCTTGACATGATCAAAACATTTCTTGTAGTTTATACTTAATATGATAAACTCTTCCTGTTCTTTGTCCAGTTTATCCATAGTATCAAAAATACAGTGGATATTGGTACCACTTATTGTGGTAAAAAAACTTTTAGATCATTGTAGATAAGGTCTTGTAACACTGGTTTTATTCTATTAGCTATCTTTTTTTCAAGCAACTTTGCAATTAGTGTTAAGTAGTGTAATATGGCATAAGTTCTTCACATTTGCTGAGTCTCACCCTTTTTGGGTATACATACAATGAGACCTTTTGATGCCGAATTGTGCAATTTTGAAGACTTGTAGGGATACTGTATTGCTTTGAAAAGAGTATCACAAAGTTTGGCAAAAAAATACAACATAGAATTCATAGTTTATCATCCGCATCTGGAGAAACATTCCTCTTTCACCCCTTTAAAACTAACATCAGATCTGAGATTGAAAATTCTTTTTAAGTTCTGCTTTGACGTGATCCAATATTTTGATATCTATCATCCATGGGGAAGGTAATAGTTTCACTTTGTCTGTTTATCCACCGGGGGGGGGGTACTCAGATCAGACCCATAGCTGGGGTCCCACAGACAGGGGGGCACTCAGTCCCACAGCCAGGGGGTGGGGGGTACTCAGTCCCACAGCTGGGGTGGGTAGGGAGTACTCAGTCCCCACAGCTGGGGGTACCCAGTCCCTCAGTGGGGGGTACCCAAGCTGAGTACCCCTCAGTACAAGTCACACTGAGTACCCCCTCACCCAATGTACAAGTCAATGTACAGGTCAGGCTGAGTAACACCCCCCTCCCCATACAAGTCGGCTACGCAGCGGGCGGTATGCCTCTTGCGTTCACGCAGGAGGACTTTCTTGTTATAAGCAAAATGTACACTCAAATTGGAAGTGTGTTTATTCTCGGTAAAAGTTTTGTTGTTCTCTTAATATTTGTTTATTATCTGTGATCACTTAATCAATCAAGAAGACATTTTGTACCAGATCTGCTCTTTTCTAAATTCATGAAATATCTAGTGATTTTACCAGATTCACTATACCCGCTTGATTTTACACGGAATATCGCACCATGTGTCTTTTCTTGTACAATATCTTTAATGTCTTGCTTGTTTTCTTTAATAAATTGACTTTCATTGACACGTCATTTTTGTTTTCTAAAATATATGAGCCATTTGGTGGCATTTTAGGAGATATAATATATAATTTAAGTATTTTAATGATCCTTTTCAAAGATATTTCATGTGGGAGGATGTCACCTAATGTGCCTGTCGCAGTATTTAAATTTGCCATTATTGGGATGATTCTAACTTTTACATTGATTACATGTTCATTGTACATGTAATATAATGGAAACTAACTTGTAGTTACAGATTAGCTTTTAGATTAATAAGGAAACGGTCAGCATGTCGTGGCTGTGCCTGCAGCAGTACTACATGGGAGTTGGCTCAGTTAGACAGGTAGACAAGAGACATGTAGACAATGGTGGTACCAGTCAAATTGACCATTAAGTGACCGCCTACTGTTCGCCATGCTCGACCATAAGTGGCCATCGCGTGCCCTCGGCATGCTGTAACACAACCCTCTCAAACCAAGACCAATTTGTGTGTCACAGATTTGAAACTTACACATGTATCTCAAATTGCCATATTCATATCACAACACCATTGAGAACGATGAGAAACTTATTGTATATAAAGACAATTTATTTAATCTTTATTTCAGTTGAGAGGTGAATCACTTATCGTATCAGTTAATCTGATGAAACCACATTTACGATCGCCCTCCATTGCCTTGTCAAATTTTAAAACACGTTATAATAAAATATTGTCGTGAATTTAACCCAATTCAATATATTGATATTTGACGTCACTTCTTTTTTTACGTGTTTGAACAGGCCTAATTAAAATTTAGTTTTTACCTGAGAACGTTCAAAAAGATTGATCTTTAAAGTAATTCTAAAATTAAAGTTTTCCCTGAATTAAGGAAAAAAGTCCTTTTCTTAACAGGAATTATGCTGTACAAATCATATGTTGTTACGCTCAGACATGAGATGTATGGGACATAAAAGGTAAAACTACAATGCAAAAAGAAAATAAACGCCAAGACATCGACCGCCATGCCTATCTCATAAGCAACAAAGCTACGGTCCAAAAATGCAAGTATTCTTCTGAAAATCTTTGATGTACCACTTTGTCGTTTTGTCACTAAAAGCCTTTAACTGGCATTTCATGCCAAAAAACACATTTTCTTTAGAAATTCCTTCATTTCATGCCTGGTTTGATATGTGCAAATAATAGTTATTAGTGTGAATATGAATGTCAAAAGCTGTAGCCCCACACCCCCATCACGCAACCATCATTGACAATTGTTCCACAAACATATGCTCCTTGTTAAATCGACTATTAAATTTATGTTTTTCTTAATTTCACAGTTTTCTCTCCTAGTTAGTCTCAAAATGAGTGGCGCCATATTCAAAGTAAGCTTCCAATTAGTCTAAATAGAATTTTCAAAATTATAATTAATAAAGAGATAATAAATAAACTGGACAAGTAATTAGTATTTTGCAGCCTTTTCTCGAAAAGATGATTGATGTACTTGTATTTTTGGTCAAATTATATATATGCTTTAAATATATTCAAAAATTTAGTTGATGGATTTCATTTTGAGAAGAGTCAAAGAAATAAAACCCATCATAACTTTAACAAGAAAGTCCTCCTGCGTGAACGTAAGAGGTATACCGCCTGCCCCGTAGCAAGTGCTCGCTCTGCTGTCCTATCCTGGGGGGGGGGTACCCCATACCAGCTGGGGGGGTACCCCAGGCTGGGTACCCCCCATACAAGTCAACTGGGCTGCCCCCATACAAGTCAGCTGGAGTACCCCCCCTGTCCTGACCTGGACCTGGCCAGGGTATCCCCCTCCCTGTGAACTGACAAACAAACTGAAACTATTACCTTCCCCCATCCTTCGGATGCGGGCGGTAAATATGATGAGAGAAATCCGTACAAAAGACAAAAAACATGATCACATGATTTCCTTCCCTTTTCTTTCTCCGATAGTGTTCATCTAATTTGCTTTGTTTGGTAACAATTTTAATAAGCACATAAAGTGTTGATGTTTGTGCCAACCATTGGCGGATCTAAGGGGGGCGCCAGGGACGCCCCCTCCATCTGGGTCCAATTTCTTTAATTTTCATGCAGTTTTTGAGAAAAATATTGGCTAAATAATAGGTTGGTGCCCCCACGTTGGGGATTGCTCATCCCCACTCCAACGCCACTACCAACGTTAACTGTCACCTGTTCAGTCAATCTTACTTCCATACATGTGCTTAATGCGACTTTGCGTGCAGCATCCCACTGTGTATTGACATTCCAAAAACGTTTGACGATATTGGGTCAAATATCATTGGTAAATTTGCTACAAGGTCATACAGATATTTATATTTTAGCACTATTAAAGGCATTTACTATTATACTGTTATTTCAATAGATGCTGACAAACTTCCAAAGCGTTCGTACAAAGTCATGCCACACCAAAATGCTTCCCAGCAGATGTGTCCAAGTTAAATATGCCTGGATAACGTCAAAATATTTCATCATACGTTCAGACAGTGCCATTGACTTTGGAAATGTTTTTATTTTGTTTTTAGCTGATGGAAATGTTCATATGTGTAAGTGAAACTTTTTCTTACCATTTGATCTGAACATTCTATTTAAACCGATGACTTTCAAAATGTTCATGACTGAACGCAAAATGTTTGTGAGATATTTGACAAAAGATGCACGGTTAAAACTGTTCAAAACTAGAGTAAAAATAATCAAGGTTTTCAGAAATTCTGTCACAATCGGTCGCTTAAGTTTGGAAGGTTACTGGACCAACAATACCTCCATCGGTCATTTTCCACTGCATGCAGTGGGAGGGACTACGAAATGATGGATTCCAATTTTCTGTATTGAAATATGAAAAAAGATTCCCTTTTTGTGTCCAATGTGATTAAAATCTATCCAAATTCAATGAGACTGACCCATTCGTACGAATAGCAAAATTTTTTATTTCCATACATTTTATTAGGGTAATAATTTGTGGATATTTCTCTACTATTTCTTATGTTTTATATTTCCAATTTCTCACCTGCTAGGCTAAGTCGCAGCCTGTTTTAAGCTGGCTTTAAATTACAAACTGGAGTTCGCGCAATTTTGTTGAGGCCAAAACACTGTTTCTCAGACCAAATAATATTGCTATAACATCAACGAAAGGCAGTGAAAAAAATTCATTACAGAAAATCCCTTTATCCCTTTAAACGTTACGTTCGGTTAGAGTGTAACTAAAGAGCAATTTCTAACAATTTGAGCCATGTAATCAAATAAAAATAATTACAAGAACATAGTTTTCTGCACAAAACATGCGCGTATCTGAAATAATTATACTTGGAAGTCAACGCTAAAAGAGCATCATGCTTAGTTTCTCTTTGCTCTTTTCTTAATCTTATATCTGTTTCTTTCAAGTTACATCCATTAATAAATAACACTGACAAAGGCCTTGAAAAGTGATCAGGGTTACAGAATTGCTGGATTTGCGTGCTTGAGGCAATTCATTGCTTCGTGTAGGGGGAAGTGATCGGTTGCATTATTGCTTTATCTTCCCCCTTGGATCCAACCGCAGGTGAGATGCACGAATACTGTTCAATTTTTGTCTCATATTCTCAGCATTTTACGTCGCGTTTTTACTGTTTAGCGGGTGATGGATGGAGGTGGGAGACCGGGACGTGGGGAGGCTGTCGTCGAGTAAGCTGATCTCTATCCCCAGCTCCATTGTTCCCAGTCCATTGCCAGAACTACAAAGGCTAACACATGTCTCATGTTAGCACTACAAAGCACATCTACCACAGTCTAAACCTATGCATGTCACATTATAGACGCTCTCTGTTGAGAATCCGTTTCGCTTATGCTGTTTATTTGATTATTTTGATGAAAGTAAAATCACGAATGTTTTAAAAGCAGAAACTGAATTTAATATAATGTTGCACTTCTACTTAAAAGCAATTTGAAAGTCAATTCGGTCATTGGAAAATGACACCTGTTTTCTTTGTTAATTCAGAACATGAAAATCGAATTTTTTTTAACAACATCGTTTTGTCGCTAGCTAGTCTAAGAGCACGTTTGTCGTTGGACTCAGCAATTTGACGATGTACGTACCACCTTTACTTCTGGGTCTATGCTAGCCTTGCGGTGGTTTCTTATCTGGCAGGTGTATTTCTGAGGCATAAGCAAAACGACGTCAACCATACTGTAACGAAGGAAAAAAAAACTCCAGGTTTTTAATAATATAGTTCACTAATATTTAGTCTATTATGACAATCGATTTCAATTGGATTCATGTTGTTCATCGGTGTCAGAAACAGAACCAAATTAAAGATGTCTCAAACAGCAATCCAGTACAGTCATTAATTCAAGATCTTCCCAAATATCGCTTCCATTCAGTAGAGGTTCCAAATACTAACGGTACCAAATTTCCTGCGGCAACATGCATATCTTGCAGCAAAATAGTTTAGAAGTCTAAGTGTAAAGTAGTATGACATAATCCCTCACGGAACTCCTAACGAAGCTAATTACAGTGAGGTATGATCATTCTCATCTGAATACTATATCTTAAAGAGCTTTCTCGTTTAATGAGTGCTTGGCAATGCATTCTCTACATTGTAACAAATTGAACAAATAGAAAAAAGAAGAGGGTGTGTTTTGACGTCGATCAACATATTGTTCTACATGTGGTGAATTCTCATTAAATTATCTCGTTCCTAATTAGTTAATCCACTCATTAGCGATTGGTACCGAAGTTGCAACATCTCAGAGGGCCAGAGGGAACCTAGTGCTGTACTGGGATAACCCGCATACACAAAAACTTTGGGTTAGGGCATTCCTGAAGGGGTGGCTAACCCTTGTGGGGAGTAAGTGCCATACCCAAAGGGGTACCCTAGACTCCAGACCACTTCGGTTACATTGTATTTATGTATACCCGTGGGGTTCGAGCACAGTTCGGAACGGTGGGGAACAAGTCCTGATTGACGTATTGAACCTGCCTTTCACCTGAAGGCTGTTGTCAACACCATCCCTCTTCCAAATTTGTATTTTATATTTGGTCTTCATGACAAAAAGTTTTAATTGAAAAGTTCAAGGAATATTAAAAAAACACCAAACTTAAACAGAAAAGTTTGACAAATCAGGTATGAACGGGGAGGGTGGGAGTGTCCGCGCGAACCTAAGTTTTGAGGCGACAAAACTGATGCCCCAGTGCAAAAGTTAATTTTTTTTTGTCAGATTATAATCTAGCTTTACCCAGTACATATTCACTATCTTAAAAAAACTTTTCAGGTTGGTTTGTTCAATATAGATTTACATTTCCTATCTTCTTGCGCCAAAAGGTCCCAATATGAACCGCTCTATTGTACTACGTGCGTATCATCACAGGATGAATTCAAATTGACTTGCTGAAATTAATTGAAAAGTGCAATATTTCAGGTATTTGTATTAATTGTCAATAAAGAGAGGGGTTGTAAAGTAAATATATGAAGAAATAGTGAAATAAACTTGGTGCTTTGTGTCCTAACACAAGCTACTGACTCCATGCCCGTCAAGAAATGGACAACTACTCTTTTCAACTTACGAGCAAGAAGTCATCAACTTGTGTTCAACTTACGGGCAAGAAGTCATCAACTTGTGCTATGCACAAAGTACAAAGACTCACTATTTTTACATATATTACTAGACCATCTGCAAATATATAATATAAAGTCAAACATTTTCTTGACCCTAAATAATGTTACAACACTTCATGCTGGCAAATTATGACCAACCCACGTTAAGCCCATCCTCACCAAAATCCTGGCTCGTCCCCTAACTGAACAAGTACATATAATGGATATATTTTGACTCGAATACTCAATGGTATTGAAGGAACAATAGTTTCTATTCATGCGATGAATACTAGAACCTTACCTTTCTGATATTGATTCTACGATTCGTAATCCTGCAGTGTTTTCGTTGCTCTGGTGCCAAACTCAGGCGTATTTTGTTCTGACTCTGTGTAACTTTAGAACTGTGTGTCCTAATGATGAAAGGTGACCACTATTCTGTGGAGCTTCACACCAGAAATCTATTTTATTGTACTACTGATAGACCACGTTGAATGGGTAATAATGTGCGAATTTCACATTTGATAACGTTAGTAGAGGTACTTTTTTCTTCTCTCAGAATGGATCTCATTTGTTATGCTGTCTAGATAGACCAATCATAGTTGGGAAAAGAGGTACATGCTGCAGCACCATTGATGATGACAAAGAATCTAAAATGCTGCTTCGGCACCGACTTTCCCTCCACTTGTTTGAAACATTGAATAACAAATCTGCTAGAAAATTCCAATTGCAGTAACCTGTATTAGATATTGCTGGTGGGGAAAATGATACCAAATGCCATTCTACGTACAGTAAATCAAAATTCGCAAAATTGTAGATTCTCTAAATGACCAGTTTACCATAACTAGCGTAATATAGTTGTCTTGACAGCCTTGCAAGGGTGTGAAACTAAATGTTTCAGTATCTTTAAACTTAGTCAACAAAATATCGATCCTTTTAACATAATTTATGAATGATTTTACTCCCAAAACGTAGTCCCAAGGGTATCCATCCTCCTTCTTTTGTTAAAAAGTAATGTCAAAAGTGTTACATTAATTTCAGCGATACCCACTTGTATGAATATCATTGAAACGACAGTTAAAGGTTGTCCCCTTCGTGTTTACCGCTATTCTTGCTATTTCATGCCTTGTAGTTTTACGTAATGTAATACACCCATATTATGGAGTTAAAATGAAATCTGGTGGCAAATTAGCGAGTTGCTCATCAGGCAGGTTACGGGTTCTTTCTATTTGATTTGCACTCAGCAGAACGCAAAGGTTCTATTTTTACGTGCTTTAAGACCTAGGGGTCACGGGAAATAAGTGTAGGGGCAAGTCCTTGTTTCGGTGCTTACCGCAAGCCTCCAGTTTGCACGTGCGTTACTCCGTTTGAAAGTTACGCCAGGTGCAAATATTGAACTATTCAAAAGTAAGAAATCGCGGAATTGCAGCTGAAAATGCGAAACAGACATAACAGTTCGTAAAAGCACTCTACATAGCTTGTAGGTACATTGCCCATGCTATAATGCTATAATCACAGAAAGTAAAGGTATGGTTTTTGCTGTTTTATACTTTTACACAAAAAGGATAGGTGTATATTTTCTTAGTGTAGCCTGTAATGATACAGTTGCCCCTGACTAGGTGCTACAGGGCGTACTAAACGGTTCAGGGTAACCGACAGAAAACCTGCCCCTCTGTGCTTCAAGGAAGCGCTTGTCTTCTCAACCATAAGCAAACGAAAACCATGAATTTGAGCCACCCACCATATAATTTTTGCAAGGCACCGTCATAGTATTATGTATTTAGAGTAGTTTGATGTGCCGAAGTCCTATCTTTAAACAAATCTCAAAGTGAAAAAATGTGGCTTTAAAATATTGTATGCCATACCAGAAGGCACAAAACAAAGCAAGTCAGCCACTTAGTTGGGAAAACACGAGAGAAGTGACAATTTCCAGAAGCAATATACTTGTGGAAGGAGATTGTGCTGATAGACTTGTGGATGATGCTTGCAGCTACCTTGCATCTTGAGTGGGATTCACAAATACATAAATCTAACACAAGTATTTCTACTACATCGCTGGGAATTTTATTTTTTTAGTCGGCGCCGACAAAAAATAAAGAATCTCTTTGTTTAGATGTACCAAAGCAAAAACAAGGTGAATCATAAGTAGAGAATCTTTCTGCTTCACATAGTATCTTTATTCCAAGAAAGTCGTCTAATTTATATGAATCCACCTCTGGTCTGGTAACGTTACATCAGTGCAACATAGTGTAGTGCACTGCAGTACTAGTTGTCACTTGATGACACAGGGTAAACACGTACATACCACCTACAGACGATAAACCTGGATTCACCATCCCCGACACGATACACCACCCAAGGTGAAAATACTACACACAAACACGGCTCCTCTCAACCATTTTAAAATTATTTTGTTTACTGCAAACGATTAATGAAAAAGTTACCTTGCAGGAAAACTAAACTATACAGAGTAGAAGGAACACATGGACCTCAGAACACATCTCATACGTCGAGACAATTCTTGTGAAAATTTCCAGTTATCTTAATTCTACTGAGCTATAAAGTTCCTTTACCAGCACAAAACATCCATGTTCACGTGGTTCATGTAGAGACGTAATAGATTCCAGCTCTCACAATATCTATTGTCTCTGCGAGAGTTCAGGGGACGAATGCTCAAATCCCCAGTAATGAAGACCTCGAGTTCAAAGGAGAGGCTTACCACAAAAATAGTTTATTTTTCTGTGAATTTTAAATTGTTAAAAACTTAAATCAATGGCATTGTACTTCTGCCAGGTCAGAGTGGATTCCCCTTTTCTGTATTTCTGTAGATTTTATTATTTTTTCAAGACTGCATGGCCATGTGTGAATATTGATTCTGCGGGAATAACGGCCCAAGACAACTTCCTGGCGGCGCTTCTCACCGTAGCTTCCACTAAAAATGCCAACTCCATCAGTCTAATGGCAGCTTCTTCCCGTCTTCTCATCTACACCAACCTCTTATCCCTATATTCTACCCAAGCCGACTGTACACCCCGCTGCAGTGTTTATAAAGCCTTTTTATGTACACCATCCGGCTTTTAGTACCATTGCAGGAAGTATACCTTCAATGGTATAATATCTGTGCTCAGATAGACCAGCTTCTTGTGGAGCTTTTCGACAGCAGGCAGGACGTGGCTCACATGGATATCAGATCTATTCATGAGGAACTCATACAGAGTACATGTACAGTCAACCATCTCACAGTCAGCAGGATCCCATGCCGCAATAAACACCAAAATAAATGTCATGCACCAGAATGAAGGCAACATAATGTTACTCCACAGATTACCCTACAGAGCAAAAAGGTGGAGAAATTTTAGTAATGTCCAGGACTTAGTTGACATTGGTCTTCATTCTTTTAAGATTTCGAAATTGAAATCTCTTTTTCAAATCTCTAAAGAAAACCTGCACGATGTGAAATGAATAATGCAACATACAGAAGACGTGAAGTTTTAGAAAACCTCATGCATGCAGCTTCTGAACTTTGGTTTATTCGTTTATACTTATCCCAACTGATCTCCTTTGAACTGGCTCTTGCCATTTAAAATTTCTAAATTAATCAATGTAACAGTGACCATCTTTTACGACACAATTTCTCGAAACAGATCTAAACATTCTCTTTGGTTATGCAGTTCATCGAGACAAATAAACAGAAGTCACCTTTTACAAATGTTTTATAAATGTCTAAATGTAATATGGTGACGAAGGTTCTCGGTAAAATTTGACAGGAGGAGCCATCATGGAGTAAAGCTGTGAGATGGATGAATGTCTTAAGCACAGCTAATACAAGTCAGACTTGTCAGGGTTCCCTCATTGCAGGAAGAAGGCCGCACGTCAGTCCTGTCACTGCTGGGGCCTGTGGCCACTTCCCCCGGGGCTTGCCGCCTGTCCCTGGACCCCTACAGGCAACAACACTTTTCCCAACAGTATCCACCCCATGTCTCCGGACTTCAAACGTCTGTACATGCAGTCGTCCCGTCCCACCTCCCTGTCACACTCTATTGTGGCGGGGCTTCTATGCCTCAGCAGGTATAAAATGCCAATTTTCTGCTGCAAAAGTTTGAATTAATGATCCTTTGGGTTTATGTCCAAATTTCTTTGTTCGATGCAATATTAGTAGTTGACATTATGATGATGTTTTATGGTACCGTTTTGGATGCTCTGTTAACGATTATGATACCGTTGTTTTATTACAACGCACTCTTCAGCATGGGTGGGAGACAAGTCCTCTACAAGAGGCAAAAAGTCCGAACAAATCTGCGGACTTTTTCCCGCATGACTGTGCATCAAGCACATTTGACATACTTGTACCGTAATTCAATTTATAATAATAAAATCTATGCACTCATATTTTACTTTTTGTAACGTATTTTAATACAGCAGAGGATGATTATGGATAAGGATGCCGATGAATGTCTAATCTGTTTTTCCGTAAAACTGAAAGTTGAAATATTCATTTCAAAAGACTTCTCTTGTTATTGTAGATAAAAACTAAAATTTCATGGGACAACGGGTTTTCAAACATAATACTTGAAACGAGTTGTCGGTATTCACAATGAGTGCGAAAAGATTATTGCCATTGTCAAAGTTGGTAATTCAGTAAGGTACAATTGTAACGCATAAAAACAATGCTTGATTAAGAAAACGACAACAGTCTTCAATCATCGAATATTACCGTCAAAATAAGGAAATCCTATTACTCCAATCTGTGGTCATCTGTAATCTACATTGAGGGGAAATTAATAACTTCTTCCTTCAAGTTCACCTCCATGACAGCAAAACACCTTCAGACAAGGGTCTAATTATCTCTTCAAACAATAACTGCGTTATCATAATTTAGATGAGTCAAAAAAGGAACTCGAAGGCATCGCATTTCAAAAACATTTTCCTGGCAATTACAGGTTCAAGTTATAACATTAGGCGAGTGGCAGAAGCTCCGCATTGTGGGATTTTTATGAGGAGACGGTAATGGAAGGGTTGGCAGGTGCCATATGAGATCGAAAGGAGGGGATGTGATCATAAATTGTCACTCAACAACGCAGCTGAAGAGGCTATGACATTTTGCTAGTGGAGCCTGGTTGCTATTACCCCGGACTAAGCAAGTTCCGGGACAAAAGAGGGACGTCGCTGCAACATATGGGCACAAACTGTGGCGACTAAGGAAACCTTATGCTGCCCACAGTTCACTGTCAAAAGACATCACACTCAGGAGACTCATCTATTTTATTAATAAGTGGGTATCCATTGACTGAGTCAAACTACTGAATCTTTGACTCATCAACTCTGGTTCAAAGCATTAGGGTATTTCTTTACAAATTCTAATTTACACTACACTGGATTCAGCGTTGGGAGTTCCTGTCAGAAATAAAATTAGAACGAAAAGAAAGGCATGGCAATAAGACTTAAAACAGGTAGTCTGGAATACTGAAAGCATTAGCAGTGGCGGATCCAAGGAGCGGTAGGGACGCACCCCTTCTCGACCGAAAATCCTTCATTTTCATGCAGTTTTCGGAAAAAATGGCCAGATAATAGGTTGTGCATAGGGGTTAGTGCCCCCCCCCCGTCTGGGAAATCCTGGATCCGCCACTGATTAGGTCTATTTCCTAACATTATTTCTCCGCTACTGGACTGGTATGTAGAGATAGAAATTAAAAAGTAAGAAAATTGACAAAATTTTCTCCTCTCAGAATGATCTTTATATTTTATCCACACATTAATCAACAATTAATTAATATGGCAAACCAACAACGAATCCCATCATTAGGAAGATAAATTTCAATATTACTTTTGATAAAGAAAAATATTTTTCTAGTGTGTGGGATGCTTGCAATAACCTCATGCGGGTCCTAACAGCTCACAAGAACTTATCTAATTTGTTCAGTGCCAAGAAACAATACAATATAAAAGCAGAAACAAAGAAATGAAAGCTATTGATAATTCAATTACAAAGGTAAAATTCATGTCTGTAGTTTAAATAGTTATCAGTAGAGGGATAAAAAGGAATGGGTGCATGTGATGCTTAAAAGGCATCACTTTTAGACTAATGGATCCTTGGTAACTTTGCCCCAGGTGTCCTATTGACTTAAAGCTTATTGTTCAATTATCAAATCCAGGATGATGAGAAATTTATTGTCCTTTGTAGCATATTGTTTCAGCAATGTGAAAATCAATGGAATTGTTGTACAACGCCAAAACACTTCAAAAGGTAAAAGAGGAAGGAGGAAGGTTTCAGATCTCAACCTGTAGCCAGCCTTCAGTGTAAACCAGTACTATCAAAATCTAGGTACCATTGAGGGCCGTGGATCATCTTTCTTCTCAAATTTAACTTTCTGAGCAAGGTTTCCACTACCTGGTCCAGTAACACCTTTTATCATAGCAACAATCAATTCCATGCACCGAGCACAAACATTTCATTCCCAAACTGAGGTGGAGAGCGTCAGTAGTGTGGAAAATGCTTTGTTTGTTTTGTTCATGTGCACGCGTGAAGTCATAAATCCGTCCCACAAATCCTTGAGTGGTTCGCAGATACACATTCATGCCGTCTACAATTAAAGGCAGTCATATACAAATCAGTTTATTGTCTATTACGTTTGTCTATTACTAGTTCTTTAAAACGGCAACCACATGCAACAAACTTGACGCACTCAAATTCGAAAGGTACCAGAAAGTACGTGTATTGGTACATAATTGATGATGTCTGCCCAAACGTTATCAGAGTACTAAACTGAATGTCTATACTTCTATTTATGATATTGTTCTTGTAATTTTATTTGACGGGTTTTGGAATATGACGTCCCCAACAGATTGGAACAGTGCCGTCATTTAGTACAGAGTTTAGAAAACAAAACTCTAGTTCAAATTTTACTGCTGGCGATTTCAGTCTCAATTGTGCTTTTACACTAAAGGATTTCAATGATACCCTCTGATTATCTTAATCATTAAATGTGACCTTTCTGATTAATTAGCAAAACAAGTAGCACCCAAATTTCAAAGATAATATCAATGAACTTAATTTTTAATACGTGTTATTCTGAAACGTTTAGTCATTATTTTGTCACATGAATCAACAAGTAAAATGATCGAATAATTATTAACGATGATCAAAGTAACTTGTTACACAATTTCTTTTAACATGCAACCTTTCAGATGTGGTTTGAGGACCTTGGATGCTGGAGGCAAGCCAAGAAATATTTCCAAATGCTGTGATAAATCTTAATGTTTCCAGAATATGTTGTAAACACGCCAATATTTCATAAAACTGTCTTGGTGGACCTCTAACCCCTTACTATATGGAAGGACAGGCATTGTTCGCTCGGCCGCCCTGCATCCCTTGCACGAATCACGCACGGATCCTTTTGAAGGCTGTAGTAGCTCCACTAATGAAGGCACTTAAGTGATGTTCAAACCAGCGTTACAAGGACTCCTCGGTCACATTATTACAGTCCTGTCTTCCGGAGAACTTTTCCGCTGCTTCACTGCTTAGCCCCCTCCCCCTCCCCCTCCCCCGGGTTGAAAAGGTGTCCGCAAAATCCGGATCTGAAAATGGGTGTCTTCGAAAATTTTAAAGGAAAACAGTTGTTCCTCTATTATGTTGCACATTGTAAGTCAGATCTGGAGCAGTATGCGGCTTGTCTTGAGAGACGAAGATTCGGTAAAGCCTGGCAAGAAGGAGACGATGCATAGATTGATAAAGATACCTTCCGCTTTACTGATGATTTGTCACGAACTCGCACAATGTACAGAATCTAAATCTCTATGGAAGGCAAATCATCTTTTGTTATAACATCCTGCTGTGACAACATTATTGCAGAACATTAGCTGTCTTTATATGGATGTCACACACAGTTTAGATATGCTGTGCATTGTTCTGTTCAAATTTGATGAGAACCTGAATGTTCCCCCAAAGTTTTGAAACAAAGTCTGAATAACAAAGTTACTAATGCACAGAACTTTTAACATTTTCATATTAAGTGGAGGGCTCATGAGGACTTTGTTAAATAGTGTACAATTTGCAGCTTATAGTCTCCAATTATGTACGAAGATAAGAAGAAGAAAATTGTACTACACTGTATTTTGTACTCATGTATTGATTTTCTTTTTATTTGAAAATTTTACACTTTTCAAACCAGTCTTGAAGAAGAGATTTCACTACCCATAATTCTGGTAGGGTAGAACAATGTCTTGGTGTAATAGCAGTGCCAACTATTGTTCTTCTACGCTTCCTGTAAGGTGACGATTACCTGTCTTGGGGCCGGGCTCAGATCACCTTCAACAATAGGAGTACGGTGAAATAGAAGAGCCTATTCTTCTCAATAGTTCCAAGTGTGCCTACTATCATTTCAGAAACGAAGGAAGCACACAGCATCTGACTAAACTAATTATCCAATCCAGCGAACAGCTGGGGCACTACTTGATTCCAAACCAGTACAATATTGTTCCGCTTTTCTCTTGGGTGGCGAAAGATGGGAAAATAAAAGAAAGAAAAGAAAGAGTTATGCAAACTTGGATAGGAAGGTACCGTGTGGCTTGGGTACCACCAAGAGAGCTAATTAGCGAGTGGAATTTTCCTTGCATTTTGAAAATTCTTGGCTAGATTTCCACTATCTATTATCATTAAACTGAGCTATATTTGTCATTGCCAACATATAAAGTGGCGGTTCCCACTTAGTTCTAACAAAGCTGTAATCTTCTTGTAGAAAAATAGAACAGACTATTATAATATATTAGAGATCTTTCAATGACGATGCTCAATACGATAGTCTTCTGAAAATTTTCTTTCATCAAATTATGCTTATTTTCTTTACTTGTACAAACCGCAATTTCAAAATGATGTGAAATCAAGCTATCACAAACATAGTGCCTGCGTACAAACTCCGAACTGTCTTTTGACTCTCTCTGGAGGAAGTTTAGATGAGCTTTATTGTAGCCCTGATATAGTGAAGCAGGTGAAGCACTTATAGATGAATCATCATATTCAAGCAAGTGAGTGTGCAAGTAGCAAAAAACCTTCCCTTGTCTTTAGCCCAAGGACTGATATCTCTCGCTGAAAGAAAATCAAGTGAAAATCGTAAATGCAACACAAAAAGGACGTCGTTCAGTCGAAAGGTGAACCGCCCACTTGTCAATAGAATTTTGTAAGTCAGTATCGAAAAGGCTACTCCCAAAATAGAGCAATAAAATGCGGAAAATGAACAGACGGACACACATAACTGAAAACACTACCTTCCCGCAAACCCAAGGTAAATATAAACAAAACCATTAAATGAGAAGTCTTACTCCAACTAATAGCATAACGTTTCCTTCAACAATTTTATATAAATACAAGAAAGTCCTCCTGCGTGAACGCAAGAGGCATACCGCCCACCGCGTAGCAAGTGCTCGCTGTGGTTGTCCTGTCTGGGGGGGGGGGGTACCCAGGCTGAGTACCGCACCCCCAGCTGAGACTGAGTACCCCTGGCTATGACTGAGTACCCCTCAGCTGGGACTGAGTACCCCCCACCCCCCACTGGGACTGAGTACTCTCCCCCAGCTGGGATTGAGTACCCCCCTGGCTGGGATTGAGTACCCCCTGGCTGGGACTGAGTACCCCCCCAGTTGGGACTGAGTACCCCCCTGGCTGGGACTGAGTACCCCCCACCCACTGGCTGGGACTGAGTACTGCCCCCCCACTGGCTTGGACTGAGTACCTCCCCTGGCTGGGACTGAGTACCCCCCCCATCCCAGTTGGGACTGAGTACCCCCACCCCCCCCCCCTGGCTGGGACTAAGTACACCCCTCCCTCTGTGGACTGACAAAGTGAAAC
>JBCAUG010044664.1:204-23832 GCA_038406175.1 Haplosyllis leylae | reverse complement strand
ACCTTGTTGAACCAAGTTCTGGTCTGAATACAGGTGGAGGAACCTGTAAAATAATTTTATTTTTTAGATCTAGATTGACATTTAAATTTAATGTAGTAATTTTTATTAATTTGGCTTTTTTTACTGGATAATTGTGTTGGATTTAGGTTGAGAAAAAATGAGGAATACTTACATTACTAGTTGAAGGCTGATCCATTTTTATTCTGTGTTTTTATACTGTATTTAATGGAATTTGAATTATTTGAAAATTTAATTATTGGGGAATAAACTGTTTTGGGATTAAATGAATACTCCCTTAATATGCAGTTCTGAAGTTTAACAGATTGTAAAACCTGTATAGCTCATTATTTTAAATATAAGCATGGGCTAAATAGGCCTTCATTTGGGTAAAAACGAAGTTTTGTTGTTGAAAGTGTGATTACCCAAGTGAATTTGCTGAAAATTGGTTTAAAATATGTCCAGAAATTGTGTAGATATTCACTGTTTTCATTTTGATAAATACTCCCTTGTTTTGATTGTTTGGTACCTTAGTAATGAAGAGTTCCTCAATATACCATATATGGTGAAGAAGGAGGTGTGTCTGAATACTAAAAGCTGATACGTTCCAACCGTTTGTAACATATCCCTGATGTTGACACCTAGTATGTCGTCTGCTTATTTACTAATTTTATTTGAAGTAAAAGGCACATAATTAGGGAGCATTATCCTGAATATTAGATATATCTAAGATGAGCAGATGTTGTTGCAACTAATAAATTTGCTTTTGTGATGCATATATGGACGGAAAGGTAATTAAGAGATCAATTCAGTCACGTGGTTCGTAAGGCGGAATAATTCAAACTGAAAGGGCTGTCTACATGGGAACTTCTCGTCAGTTGTTTGTAAGTGAAAACAGCACTTAGTAGCAGTTGAGCAAGTTTTAAGGGGTCAGATTTACTCTAGGAGCCACTCAGGCAAAAAGAGGAGTATTGTGGAAATAATAAAAGGTCAATATGACTTCCAGCCGTTTTGTTTAATGTTCATGAGATACCTAGACTCTAGATCTAGATTTCATTTGCTCTTTTATCAGATATTTTGAATTTTACCAGGCGTAATTTATGAAACTGGTGTCAACTGCAATCATCAATCTCTAGTTAATGATGTCACACTACTTCCTGCATTGATCTTGCTGTTGTAGATACCAATAACAAGTCGAAAAAGATAACGTTTTCCTAGTCCAGCGAACATGGCCACCCGCAGAAGTATCATCGGGTTAACTTGGAAGAAATTAAATAACAGTCCAGCAGTAAGAGACGAAAATGAACATTCACGGAGTCCAGTGACAAGATCAATGTCTAGAGACACTAGAGAACCTCTGAGAGAAAACATAAATCGCGAAAAGGTTGTGCATTTAGGGACGAAACAGGAACATCAAGATGGAAAGAAAACAAAAGCAATTTTAAGAAGGGTATCATCAGTCAGAGACGCATTCGGAACTCTGAGACAAGTAAGTGTATTCCTAGATTTCCCAGAAATTCTTTCTACTTATACTAAAGGAAACCCTCAAATTGAGGTCGAAATTTTGATCGAAAAAATTGCCGGCATGAGGTGGGGTCTGATGACTAAAACTTACTGGATGAGGTCCAAATCTGTACTTTCAAATAGTAGATATATAATTTAAAATTAGAAACATTTAGGCACAAAATATTCAAGCCATGTTCAAGATATATTGAAATAATAGATAAAAATTATTGAATTAATTTTAACTTGGCGGATATTCGCTTGTGAGGAACCACATCACAAATTTATCCAAGCTCCCTTAACTCGAATTAGACCTAAATAGCAAACGGTTTTGGAAGCCTATAGAGTTCCCATTGTTTGCAGTGCTAAGCTATCATGCAAACTTTTTGCTATACGCTTGTTTGTTGACCTTTAAATTGCCGTTAATGACTTCATTCATTGATGCATAAAAACAACTGTATTTTATCAAATGTAGGTGAACACAATATTTATACTTTCGCAATGTGTGGTAATTATGTGATTTGTTTTCAGAAAATGAAATTGTCGAGCACGCGGCGAAGGACGAGATTATTAAACCAGTCACCATATTGTGAATCACCTGCCATTAGAACTCCAGCATCACAGAACAAGAGATACTTAAATTTACCTGCACACATACAGGTAATTTAAAATATTGACACATCCTCGTTTAAGTTTCACAGTAGCTTAAATGCAGAGAGCTATTACCAAATGACGAAAATTCTGAAGTGAAAATATAATAGAAGTTGTTTTTTAAAAAATAGTTTGAAGTTATGGTATGTCTTGAAAAGGAAAATGATGTATCTGTCGTACTCTAATTTCACTGGTGGTACGTTATCACTGTGTGTCAAAGGAATTGTTTTTTACTGTACTGAAATTTACAGTAATTTTACTTTTGTCATCTTGTGTCTTATTGTATCACATTGTAAGGACCTTCTGAAAATATTTGTACTGGCAGATATTTAACTCTTTTGGTACTCGGTTTTATATTTGTTTAGGAAGAAGTTAAAATGTATTCACCGTTTCGAATAGACAGCCCATCCGATGGTGTGCGACGCAGTCCCAGAACACCAAGATCAATACGGATGGGAATACACACACCTAAAAGGTACGCATCCTCAAATTTCTCTCTTCATGGCAAACGTCAATATGTTAGACATTAACAAAAATGACGCTCTCTACTTAATATACTAGCTGTTTATGTTGTATTTAATTCATGATTACTTTGATTCCGGTGAGTGACAAGTTGGTTATTGTTTTGCATGGACAAACTTAACGATTTTATTTAGAAACGCGTTACGGTAACCATTTCGTTTCACAGTGTGCATTCTCTTTTTATTTACGTATTTTCAAGCATGTCTATTGCTTAATTAATACACACTATAGAGAATAATAGGTATAACCGGCACAATACAAAATTTTCTTTTTCACCTAGTATTGATTTCTCGAGCCCCAACACTCGTTTCAAGAGAGATTTGGAAGCAGTTTCTCAAGGTCTTGAGGAGCTTCGTGACATGGGCCAAAGGTTCGGCTCTGTCATCAAGCGACAAAACAGTCGACGCGTCAGAAAAACTAATTGGGGTAGGTGTGGGGTTTTAAAAATCTTAGCATGTTAAGAGCATGTGCATTTTTATGCTTTAGGTAGCCTCGACTATTTGGAAGTTGAAAGATAGTTCGGTGCTATTTGACTGCTGCACGATACATTTGTTTGCTTTTTTATTTCTTTTTTTGTCTTATTGTGTATCGCAGATGTGTGTTGTGCTGAAGATTAGAATACAATGATCAGCAATTAAGCAATGTTGAATAAGCTTTCGGAACATTGTCTTGCTTTCCATTAATTGAATTCAGTTGTTTCTTTTTAGAAATTTGATGAACTTAAATGTCATGTATTGTGCTGGAAATTAAAATGGCTTGCATTGTTTTCTAGCTTTAATTTTGTAATTTCATGTTTCAAGCAGATTTCAGATGGCAATAAGAGCTATGCCTAAGTCGTTGTTCCTTTAAGTGTTGCATCTAAGTGGATTTGTCAAAAGATGAGAGACATGTGTGTTTTCTAAGGTTATCTTAAACCAGTTATTTCTCGTATATTTGCAGGACACCTAGCCAGCGAGTGAAATTAGGACCCTCCTCGCCGATGCCCAGGGCAACACCAACTACCCAACCCCGAACTAATCCCCGTGCGATGCATATCTTTGTATGATGAGACTGATGATGATCCGAGTTGTGCATGATAATATAAAGCTGTAAATAACATCAGCATTTTGAGGCAGTGGGTACTTGTCTAACGCACCATGCTTTCTCGGCAAATATATGCGGAATTTAAAGATTACGGAACTTTGTTTAAAACTGTGATCTACAATTTTTGACTAATTTATACTCGTAATTTATTTTTCTCGTTTTTGCCTTCCTTGGTTTCACTGAAATTTAAAATTGCACAAATAACAGGAGTATGTCCCAATCGACCTTAATTCAGAGGCATCATACATTGTAACCCGTTGTATTTTAGTCCCATTTAAGATGTATTTAGCATTTTGAACGTTGTATATTTTTACACCCCAAGTTTGAAGCGTATTATACTCCCCGACCCCAAGGGTTGTGCTTGCCAAAGAATTGTATTCTCGTATTACTGTCTTTAAGGTTTTCAATGTATTTACATCAGTTTTATTTACAATTTTCAAAACATAAATGGGATGTTGCACAAAGGAGCCAAATCATGACACAAGTCTCTTTGTAGATTTGTACCTGGCATTTACTAAGATATTAAAACATAATCTCAACTCTCAAATACTTATTTTGGTAAAAGAGAGTTGATGAAATCTTATTCCCTTTACATTTAGTAGACTGCTTTGCATTTTGCAATAAATTTACAGTTCAACTGCATTTTGATCTTGTTCTATTATGTTTTAATCAAACTGACAAGATGCCATCTCATACTGAAAGACCTTTTTATTACCGATTTCTGTAAGACCTCAAACGCTGCGAAAATGAATATCCGAAATAATGGTTTATTCACACTGCACGGAGATGGGACAGGAAGGGGATCGTCTTGTACAGAAATGTTCACACTGATCAAAGACAGGGTAAGGAACCAGGACCCTTTGTTTCCTATTGTGCCGGTCCAGTTACCTGTCCCGGCCCTGTACAGTGTGGACAAGCCATAGCTGTCCCGTTGCTACAGTTCGGTCTTGCTAAACATTTCTTCGAATACTGGCACTGCACTGTCAATCATAATCCAGACCATCATGCATCTAATGACCGATCTATTAAGACTGTGGGATCTGCTTCATTTTGTAGTCCTGCAAACTATGATTTACTCTGTCAAAATCGATGTCAAGAGTTCGTCCATTAGCACCACGAGGTAACGGTGTCATGTGAAGTGCGGTTCCCCACACTCTTTGTAGAGCATCTCTAGCTGCCATTTCTTCAGCAATTGTAGCCGTCTCTCCAAACGCTTCAAAAAAAAGGAAAGTTACAGCTGGGAACTCGTAACCGAATTCGTTGAAAGCGGGACCCAGTGTATGCCAGAAAGGAAAGAACTTTTCTTTTGTTCTTGTGTAAATATACTAGATGACTTCCAACTACCGAGTGTACTCTAATGGATGAAGGAGAACGACAAATTAAAACGAGTGCTTATTCAGCATTGTGATCCTATTTACCCCAATTTCGCTGCTGCTTGTCCCGACTGAACATTTTCCAAGTTTTTCACAAAAGTAAAAGTTGCTTACAAATTGTCCAGAATGTCTACAATAACTTCATTATAAAAAGGGCTAGAGCCATTTTTGTGCTCATAAAATGTATAGAAATGTACTAACAAGTAGCCATGTAAATTTTGAAATGGCCACTACTTCCTAGAAACTATTTCTGATCTACAAATGTGGCTCAGAGATTCTTTAGTTAATTCTGTGAAACGATGTGGACCACAACCCAGATAAAACAGCTCAAAACGAAAAGGTTACTTAGAATCTCCCGAAACACATTTTGGTTAAAAAATGTTCGAATCCTGATGGCATTTTAAGGCTCCATTTGGTAGCCATTTTTGTCAACTTCTCTTGGGTTAGGCAACGGATTCCACATAATTTTTTGTTGCAGATGGTGTCTAAATCTAAATCGGTCTCCACTGCAGAAATGTTTACACAAGGCTGAGACATCAATGAGTACGATTAAAATGAGAACCCTATTACACCAAGTACCCATTTCAAATACGTTTTCACAGTGGACGGATGCTCATTATAACTGAACTTATGACATGGTCGTCATTAAAAAGACGCTGCCCGAATAGTAAATTATTTTCTTGCTTGATCGTTGTACCCAAATTCGTTGCAAGGGGACCTAGTCTAAGTTTTAGCACTTACATCTTCCAAGCAATTCTTTATCACTGTAGATACCGACTTGATAAGTTGCAAGAAGTGTTCCGGGTGCCGACTCGAACAATAACCTACAACCATTAAAACAGTTTTCAGTTTGAAAAAAAAAAAACATTACCTAGCAAGCAGTCAAACTAGTCAAGTATTCATCTCAAATCAATATTCTCACAAGCAGTCAAACTAGTCAAGTATTCATCTCAAATCAATATTCTCACACAATTTTCTGACACAAAAAAAAAATTGAGAAAATGAAATTTAATGCCATTTGCGATACCTGGGTTCTGGTTGACCTCTTCCTTCTGTTTCTAGCACATCGGCCAGAACGCCCATGGGATCATGCACAGCACCACTCATTATATTACAAAGTTCCTTATCAATTAACTGCGTCAGAACAAAGTCTTGAACAAGCAACTGTGCACGAGCGACTCCCTGTAAAGTAACGAATGAATATCAAACCAGAGCAGACCTAGCTGGGGGGAGCGGTCACCTGGTCAGGGTACTCCCTCCCCCCCAGACCAGACCTTGTTCGGGGGATATGGTCACCTAGTGACTGTACCCACTGTGGACAGGACCTAAATAGGACATATACCGCCACCCTGGCCAGGACTTATCCCCGGACATGATCCGGACAGGACATATCCCCCCTGTGGACAGACAACACGAGTGAAAACATTACCTTCCTTCGTACTTGGTACGTGGTCGGTAATAAAGAGAAAGTAAATAGTATTGAAATACATTTGCATTTACATTTTATTTGCGTGGACCCAGACGTCTGAGGGCATCTCTGGTTACACACTTCCTATTTACCTGATCTGTTGCCAGAGCTCCAACAACAGCATGGAACGTTTTCTTAAGCGTCTCTTCACTTACTGGAAACTCCTACAATGTACTCAACCTGAATGTGTTGCTCGGTTTTTCTGAATGTATGTGGAGTAAATTCGGGTGTATTTACAACATCTATTACAATAAAAGATATGATTACTGTAACAGATAAAGTTAACTTTTGTTACCTTACAAAGTATGAGATCCTTTGTGCCAATGTGCACTGATATATGAGAAAGCATCTCTTCTGTTGTTAAGAAGCCATGGATAGCTCTGTGTGAATAAAGCAAATGCAAAAAAATCTATAAAAATACGTACTTATGCAATTCATTCAGTTAATTAACGAAAAAAATTCATTTGAAAAAATTGCAAGTTTCAGTTTACAAGTGATGCTGTCGCTCATTGTTTCATTGACCACTAAAAAAGTAATTATTACCCGATACATTCTTCTGGAAGAGCAGGTAAGCAATGTCGTAAGTAGGCCCGGATATAGTGACTTGTAATTTCCTCTCCTGAAACAAATAATTTGTGTTTATTTTATTGCTATTACTGTTGTTACTATTTTCGTCACTGTCACAGGTGAACATGCAAGTTTCATTTTTAACAAGGTATTTGAACTGACTGAAACTGACCTTTGTTGCTGAGTTCTTCGTTCGATTCCATAGATAGCACATCCTCTGAATCTACACCAAGCTCTTTTCTTTTCTCAACCTCCTTTTCTATGAAGGATCTATATGAAAAATAACTCATGTGTTCACATCTTACTAGTACACAACACCACATAGTCTTTTGTTTCTAAATGCTACTCTCATCATTAAATACACACTTAAATAAATACTAAAAAAAATTGTTGTACAAAAGGGATGTTCTTAACTTACTTGTCGATGAAAGCTGTTCTGATTGTTGCATCGTTAAATTCTTCTCCTAATCGTTTACCAAATGCAAAAATCTCGGCATCATAATTCCTGAAAGGCATAATTCACAACTTCATCTCCGTAAAAGCATTAATTTCCTATTGAACAATTAAGTCCTCCCGCGTAAACGCAAGAGGCATACCGCCCGCACCACACAACCGTCCTGCCATAGTCCCAGCCGGGGGGGGGGGGAGGGTTGGGGGGCACCCCAGTCCCAGCTGGGGCAGGATGGGATGGCAGGGGGTACCCCAGTCCCAGCAGGGGGTGGGGGTACCTCTGTCTTGGTCTGGGGTACCACTCTCCCTGTGGACAGACAATCAAAGTGAAAACATTACCTTCTCCGCGGTAAAAAATGAACATGAAATCAATCATGATGGTTACCAGTTTGGATATACACTCCTGTGTCTCTCTGGTTCAGGCCCTTGTTCCACTCGTCTTCTCCACAAATCCATTAGCATGGGTCTCGTCTTCTTTGAAGCAAGGCCCATTTGACGCACAACTACAATAGCAAGTTGAATCCCTTATATTGAGAAATTTACACGGGCAATTTAAATTCACATGTTCGCTACCCCTGGTCTTTGGGATAAAGATAGATTACACTGTCAGTGTTTGTACTGACCACAGGCAATATTAATTTACATTGCTTTTCAATCCCTCATTCGTTTTGTATACATGTACCGGTATGTTGAAATTCGTAATGATTTTAAGTGAAGGAACTTTATGAAAGTTTTTGCTCTTCACAGAAAGTTGTCAAAACTCTTGTTACTTAAGTGAAGGAACTTTATGAAAGTTTTTGCTCTTCACAGAAAGTTGTCAAAACTCTTGTTACTTAAGCTGCCTGTGGTATTGACAAGAAATGAAACAAAATTGCCTTTGGAACCAGCACTTTCCAAGGGTCTACTATATTCATGTTACGGGTAACAAGTTCGTATCGAAATGTATCAAAACCCGGTAGATCTAGTTCCAGTAATAGACACTATTCCCTTTACTAGATCTAGCTTGGGTCCTGGGAGATATAACAAACTCTACTGCACTTTTGCCCATATGTCACTCAATTAAATTCTCGTCTGTTAATATATTAATACAAACACCAAAATTACCCATATTTGGTAGTGATCCGTAATGAGGTTGCAGCAAAGCCAAAGCCGTGGGTGCATTGGAAAAGTTAAAAATTCTCCGACACACGATTCTACAGGGCGCAGCCATGTTCGTCCTTGACCTCAGCTCATTTCTCGGGTAGCCTCCAAGAAAGGCAAATTAATTCAAAAGCGTTTCCAATATTAGAAATATTCTTTTATTTAAGCCACATATATTCTTTTAAATGAAATTGTATAGTAACCGAGTTAAATATCAGGGTTTAATTGTTTTATTGTAGATGCGCAGTGAAGGTGCGCTCAAAAAGAACAAAATGTCGGCGGGCGAGAATGCTCTAGGTGGAAATTTTTCGATCGATGACGCCTTCGAATCCGATGAAGAAGACCCAATTCGTGTGTATGGAGCAACAACAGATAGAACTCCATTTAGGGAAAAAAGAAGACCTGATGACGTGAAGGTGGACGTGGAGGAACACAATGAGCAAGTTAGTAGATCTATTTTTGTTTTGAAAGTGATCAAATTTTTTTGTTTACATTCGTAACACCGCAATTAACAAAGAAAATTGACCAGACTTCCTCACGAAGAACTTTTTTCGATAGCATTATAATTTCCTGAATATCAGAATTATATGTATATCTGGTTTTCAATTTCAATATGTATTTTAAGTTGATCATTGTCATGCATCAATTTGAGTTAACCAGTGAGTCATGTCTGATGAATAATATAAATATCACCTTTCTTTCAGACCACCGACGCACATGAAGGTCTCTTGGTTCCAGAAACAAGAGTCAACAGATTTGGGTACGGATTTTTTAAAGCTTTGTTTTACACACGCACCACGTTTTCGTGATTGAAAACTCTTAACGAGTTTTTAGTAAAGCAAATTAATCACTTTTTGCAACAATAATTAATAATAGTTATTAATAACAAAACCAAAATAATGACTCAAGTTTGAAGGCAGCTAAGCCGAGGAACACACAAGTAAGTCATTTTATTTGAAACCTTTTGTACTAAGCATGTACTATTATATTTTTGCAGCAGTATGCTACACGGAGGGTCCGATCCATCATTTACCAGTTCATACAGCGATGTTTACAGCACTACCACAAAGGCGTATCCGGACAAAAGGTAATTCTTTACTCCGGCAAAATAGGTTTAATTCAGATAGCGAGGGTGATAGCATGTACGTATTTTCGGTAAATTTCATTTAATGACGACAAAGAAATTTTATTTTGTTAAGGCTATGTTAATTTGCAAACTAGACGGAATCAAATACGACTTTGTAATATTTTTGTAGATGGTGGAAACATCCCAAGGTGAGGGAAAACTGGAAAATAGTTCTGGCATCATTTGCGCTGCTTATCGTTGGAATTGGTATGTCTTTTGGTTCTCTGATAGAAATTTTAAACTGAGTTAATGACTGCGATTAGTATACAATATTCGTTTAATGACTATTTAAATGCAGGGTTGGTGATAGCAGGAATTGTAATCGAGGCCACTCACGTTGAGGCTGTCCAGAGCTACATATTTTTCATCGCTGGTGCTATTTGTCTTATTCCAGGAGGTAAGTTTAATGGATCTTCCAGTTTCTCACGACAAGTAAAGTGGCGTAAGTTTTCTGTGCATGAGATGTCGCTTTGTCACCCTAATTACACACACAAAATATCACCATACACTGGTCCCGCTTATAGCGAGCAGATAGATGCAAAGAAAACTGCTCGTTGTAGGAGAGTGTTCGTAGTAACTGAGCTTTTTAACATTGCTGTCAATGATTTTGATGTAAAAAATCTACTCGTTGTAGGCGGGTGGTCGTAGTAACCTAAGTCGTTGTAAGCAGGACCTAGTGTACTACATAGTAAACGTTCAAACCGCCGCGAGATTATTACATGCATTACAAAATCATTCACTGTTTATGTGACGTTTTTGTGATTATATTATGTTTAACCTGATTTCAGCCTACCACGTCGTGTACATCTACTGTGCAGTGAAGGGAAAGAGAGGATTTGCATTCTACAATCTACCAGTGTTTAGATGATCACCAGATAAACATCGAATCCCAATCATCATCATCAACATATCATCAGTCATTCGTGTGAGGAGAAAGAAAACTCAAAAACTGTTTAACCTTGTATTTTCTGCAAGTTCATTTTGAAGTCATGTTTATTGCGGAAAGGATCTTCTGAAGCTGAAACTGGATACAACACGATTCTTGCAACAAAAAAAAAACTGTTCCATTATCTAGTAAATGCGCGTTCCATCCTCATTGCCAGACGCCTCTTCCAAAAAATGTTAATACCGAATAAGTCTTTCGTCGAATTTCTTGTGGAGGAGGCAGTCTTGTTTCGTGGAGATATGCTTAAAAAGGCTGCAGTCAACAACTGCTATTTTATGGGGAGTTTACACGCAGTGTTTTTCAGACCTTTATTAATAACGCAGCATTTTTCTATTGGCATTGTAGCGGTGAATAACGGACAGAATGGGTCTGCAACCCATTGTGTCAGTTAAACGCTGTGTTATTATTTTTGGTTGAACAATGCAATTGAAGACAGGGGAAGCTAATACTCGGACCTCATTGGTCACGTCCCGAGTTTGTGATATAATTAAGGTGCATTTTTATACTTGCAATGGATTCCACGCATTTATTTTTTAAATTATTTCTTGTTCTTTAAATAAGTGAAATGTATCTGCTGATGTTTGAAACGACTTGCCATGTTTAGTGAAATGGTAATTTGAAAAAAAGTTGATAGATCAGGACGATTATGATCATTTTTTGTGCAGAGTATTTGTGAAAGCAGAAATTGATGCCTGTAACACTTTTTGTGTGGTATCCAATCTTTTTTTTTTAAGTTCTGAAAACTTTTCGCTGCTGTACAGTGCACAAGTTTAGTTATTCGCTTTCTCGTTGTCGACGAGAGCTGATTAACCAGCCAAGATAACAACAACCTGTTTTGATGCACCATTCATTTCAGTGTCATCACAAACACATTTATCATCAAACTTCCATGTAATATTATGTATAATACATAATACACAGCTATGTCTTGATAAGGGTTTTCAGTCAAGTTCGATATTTGTTAATGCTCAATTTAAATGTAGATATTTATATGTGTTATGTAACATATTGCAACAGTACAAACCATGTGATGGTTGACAGAGAGATCTTGTACCCAGCAAAGGAGAACTTAACTATGATTGTTGCTGGCACTCTATGTCAGAGAATATCCGCGATTTGTATATGAGTTAAAAATAATTATGTTGTCAGAAGTACAATACGTACAAACAGACAAACAAGAAAGTTTTCTTCCACAGTTTGCCAAATTTTCCCTACCTCCACATCATGGACACAAAAACTGTACTCCAGGGCCGCAAACTGAATTTTACATTCTGTAATTATTTTTTTTAACATGAGTTATTCAGAGTGCTCGAGGTCGCACAATGTATGTTTCAGTATTGTAAGTAGTAAACTGTGTAAGTTACAGACTGAAACTGGCAAAATGTTTAAACTTCTTCCTAACGTCACTATTACTGCAAAGTGCTACCATTGCTTTTGTCACAAATTCAGATTAATATTTCACTGCATTTCTGCGTATTCGTATTTAGGCGCTAATACGATTCAGTGTTTTATGATGGGAACGGGAGTTGGGAGGATTTTAGCCATGGAATCTCCTCTGCTGTTTTTGTTAATTAAATAACCCCCTGTGCTTTGCTTATCATTCAGTTATTATAATTGTCTGGGTGTAGAATGACAGACGGACAGATGTAATTGCGCATTTCATACCATGCAATAGAGTTGATGTACATTACATTGATAATTGTATCAATCGTATGCTGCAAAAAAGTCCGAATAGAGATCGCCATTATGCTCACACTTTTATCCGTCTGACTGCTATGTTGGATTTGGCAAAAAGTAATGAGAATTATGAAGTCACTCCTCAGCATCCCGGAAACTTATTTTGCAGTTCCACAAATGTGTAGAGGTGGACGTAAAACGCCAGTCATTGTATATGTTTTAGTTTTGTAACTCTCTGAGTTGTGTATGTTTTTAATACATTATTTTCTGTGATATGTGTGGCACCCAGTCAAGTATTATTTTACATGATGCTTTTCTATGTAATGGCTTTGTAACACTGGCGGACCCCGAGTCAATGGATGTCAATTACAGTCTCAATCGGACTCAGTATACTTTGGCATCGTACAACCCAATGTACTCATGAATTGGAATTAAAGTAAGCGTCGTCCAATGGGAAAGAGCCATAAAAATTACAATTGTATGTGAATTATCTTTTACCATAACATTTTGAAACGTTTTGGAGAAGTATTAGGGCAGATATTAGGGCTATGCATTTGCACTGTTAATAAGTACAGTATCTCAATACTTGTAGACACATTCCTTTTAGATCTCTTGTCATCTACCACAAGACAGAAATCAAACTAAAAGCATTTATGTTTTACCTTTCATATGTCTTCCAATGTTGACCAACTGATAAAACCTGCCATATTTCAATTAAGCTCTGTTTACACTTAAAGCTCTGTTTACATGTAACGTGTGCCTGTCCGTTTGCGTCAACGTCAACGTCAACTTTAACATTGAGTTAATGGTGACGCAAACGCACACGCAGAGAATGGGTTCCAGACCCATTCTCTGCGTCAACCATTGATACAGTGTTAAAGTTGACGTTGACGTTGACGCAAACGGGCACGCACACGTTACATGTAAACAAGCCTTAAATTGCATATGTCTTGACCCTCTCACCAACTCCCCATTTTGTTGATCCGTTGTTGATAATTGTAGTATACAACGTTATAGGTAGTAAAAGTTAAAACCTTGTGACTGATATAAAAAAAAAAGGAATAGCTTGACCCGAAACATTATCCTCAACTCTTTTTTGTTCGGAGTCTCCTAAAATGAACTAAATAAAAGTCACACCTCTCTCCTGCTGTGGGGTTTATGGTTCAATACAAAACATCGCAATTTGTACCACATGCAGAACTGTCCTCCCGAAACAAAGCCTCAGGTCACCGGACCGATGAACTCGGCTGGACATATTTTAATTTATGATACTTAATTGTTGTTTGCCATTCATGGAAAAGATAATTTTAATTAAAATTTAATACAATTTACCCAATAAACAATTTATTTTTAAGGCCACTTAAGGTCACAGTATATTAGTTTTCAGTTTGTACCTTGTAAATTATGGAGAAGTATTAAGAATAGTTACTAATAAAACTCTCATCAACTGTGCACCTATAGATGCAGCTGATCTACGGGTGGCGTGATAACAAACTTGAAACGGAACCAGCAATCAACGAAGGTACAAGAATAGCACAGCAATTAATTCGTAGATACGAGGAAAACAAGTATTAGATCTAGATCTACCAGCTGCATGGTAACGCCTTAATAGAACAGATACACTAATTTTCCTTGATAAAACTCACGTACTCTTATTTGAAAGTAATATCATAATTCTCTTATTTGTGTGTAATATCACATAATTAATACAGCTATTCGTATTTTTGCTGTAACAGATTCGTTTAATTAGACACGACTTTGTGTGTCTCCCATTCACCGTGGAATCCTGACTGCTAATCATTTGAGTTTTTCACGATCGGCGTTTCTGTTAGATTATGACAGAAACGCCTATCGTGAATAACTCAATTAGGCTTTGGGTTCGAATACAGGAATTTTAGATGTTGAAAAGAAACGTCCTGTCAAATTCAAAATTTAAAATTGAGAAAACTCAATTGCATACTGTTCTCATTAAGTCTGACCAGAGTATCGATCGATAGTAACATATTACATTATTTTAAACCAAAAATTTATGACTTTCCAGTAGCAATACAGTATGTTGAAAATACTCTTTGGTTTCGGGATTGGTTGAAGTATTTTGTGATATTGTAATCTAGCACGGAAAGGTGAACTTTCCCAGCGGTGATAGATTCTATGATATCGATTATTTAGTGGATGAGACACGAACAGGCGTCGGAACATCGTTTGGTGCCAAACCGTTATTGACGAAAGCATCCGTCATCATGTTGTCAGTACATAATGTATTACAGCTCCTCAGACATTCTCTTCTCTGGGTGCGACACCTGCCGACCTATTGACGGCCAGAACAGTGTATTGCATCAGATGATAAACTGTGCTTAATACTTTCTCTCCATTTCTGTTTCTTTTGCACTGCTTCTGTTTGAAGCCTTTGTCTACTTCTGAGATATTGTAAATAATATTGAACAATAAATTCCCCGAAGTGTCTGATGTCTCAGAATTCAATGATTCAGAGACAGTTTCTCAATGTCTGTTGGGGTCACACGCCGTGTCATTCAAACCACTGTGTACAAGACACGTGTAAAACGTGCTGAATGGCTGGTCCTTTACAGGTGAAAAACTATATGCAGCCATATTTATTTTCTATAGATTTACATTTTCTAAAGGGCCAGTGTTTCTGTTAGTTTACAAGGCAGGCGGAGATGAGCTTGCCATGGTTGTAGTCATGCTTCAGTGTTTAAAGAAAGAATAATCTTCCTCATAATTAAATGTAAAAAGATACTTCTGTAAGTTTAGGCTTTTGTTCTGTTCCATCATGGAGTGACTAAAATCTGTTATTTATTTATTTTTGATAGTAAATGTTGACAGATTCTGAATACTGAATGCGTCAAAATGAACTGTTTTCAATTGGTAATTTTCAGTTGTTGAATTTGCTTGTGGGAAATTTATGATTTATTGTCTGTAGAGTGAATTATATTTGAGGCATTGGAGAGCTTGATGAAGTGTGTTTCATAATACCTTGATTGATTAAAAAATTAATAAAAACAAAGTAACTACATTCAATAATTCCTACACACACCTTTTCTTAAAGATATTTTCGACATCAGTCCCTTGCGGGGCCACATTTTTCTGGTGACATCTGCCCTGGGTTTCAAATCCATAGTGGGTATTTCTGCTCTATCATCTGTGAATCATCGATTCCTCATTCACTTTGGAGTGCAAATCATTATATAGATAATAGTTAACTATACTAATTATTATAAAATAACAAGATTCAATTTCTAGTTAACTATTTTCAAAGGATGTCGTCCATGGGGACTTTGTTTCATGAATACATTGATGCATGAACGACACCGGTTGTCATTACTTAAACAAATTTCGCATGTTACAGGGAGGTTACTGTAAACAAGCAGATGCGCATTTGATTATTCCCCCCACAATTATAATTCTTTTATACTTCTCTATTGATTATTCTTGTATTATCGTTCACTAACCGTCACATTGGCTGAAACAACAATAGTTCATTGTGACATAACGTCGTCAGGAGAATTCGATACAAGTGATGCGTGCAATATTAACACGAAACCCGATCTACCTGAGCACACAGATACAGGTAGTTAAAATAAAGCTTTGAAATTATCTTACCTGGTCAAATTACAGGTAACATTGCAGGTAACTATCTGTAAAAATAATAACGATGTCCACGGAAGATACCATGAAAATATATGGCTTTGTTGCTGAGGATAACAAAGTCATAAATTTTATTCCTTCATTTGAACTTATCATTTACAATTTTAATTAAATAATAATGAAATAGTGTTATTACTTGCATGAATGGTACTTAATTCCTGATTAGATATCTGATATGTGTTTTTCTGTTCACTGTGGTGGAAAAGGTTAAATAAAATTGTAGAAGTCTCTAGAAAAAATGTGGATGAAATCATTCTCGAAAACCATACCATTGGCGGATCCAAGGGGGTGGGTTGCCAGGGACACATCCTTTCCAATTTTTTTCATTTTCATGCAGTTATGGGGGAAAATTGACCAAAATATTAAGTTGCCCCCCCCTTTGTGGTTCACGCCCTCTCCTCTGGGAAATCCTGGATCCGCCACTGTATACTCCTAACAAATGTGGTTTCTCCAAAAATATATCACAGGAAATTCAATGGAGACGATTGTACTATTCATTGCGAACAGCTGCAAAATCAATCCATTCCAGTTTTTACATGGTTGTTCTTTTAATATCTCCCACCACCGGAACTTTCTGCCAAACTCCATTAAATTTTCATTTCCCGAAACATGCACACTCTCCTGCTAGAAATAGATAAGTTCCGTATTTGATTTTCACATTCATTAATGTCTTTATTGACACATTTCTTCAAAGAAATTCTAAACTGTTATTAATGAACACAAAAGTCTTATCCTTTCATCTCGTATTTTTGCCATTTGGATTATGCAAGAATTGAGGTCAGCTATTTCTATTCAGAAATCTATGAAACAGCACATTTCATTCAATGAAACAATGAAATATCAATGCTTTACTGAAACCTACAATTTATGGGACAAAATGTTAAAGGACATGCGCTTTGAAGCTACAGAGACCAATGAAGCAAAACTTCAACAAGCCTAGGACTCTTTCAGTAAAAACCATTTTTCAACAAAAAAAGTGATGAAACCAAATTGATATTTGCCAATATTAATAAGAGGAAGGATGCATCCCATTAATCAATGACATGCTCGAATTGAATCGTCACGTCTCGCACGTGATTACGCGTGGCTTTGTGGTAACAGACGTGACATTACGCGACCTTGTTCTGACCAATCAACAAATTTTAAAAGGCTTGTCTACAAAGAGTACTTTTGTGGACATGATTATTTGAAAAAAAACTTTGCCAGATAGTGACACTTTAACGAATAAAACTCAGAAATAGTTGAACTTCCAAAGGGAGGCTCAATATCGGACCCAGAATTTGACACATGATGGCGCCACTTATATTGTTGGCCAACATTTCTGAAAAAAACTCCATAAATTGTGTTTGTGGGGAATAGGTGGGGTACGGCCACTGTCACCCTGAAATTTGTGGGATTTTTTTTAGCAAAACGTTGACAAGATTTTCAAGTAGCGCCTATTAGAAAGAGCTTTCCATGCAAAAGAGATAGTCAGTCCAGTGTACCTGTTCTTGGCTACATTGAAATAGTATTGTTCGGATCTATTCGAATATTTTCGAGTAACCGGTGACTCGATAAATGTAATCAACCAGTGTCCGAACCTTACAATTAAGAACTTGTACGTATTTGCATAATGCCCTGTCACCCTTGTCACCTGCCGAAAACAGATGCTTTGAAGTGGCGTTACAAAGGTATTATCCCCAGGTAATCATCCATCAAGCGTCCATCGCAGTCTTTTTTTACCATTTATAAACCCGTTTTATTAGCTGGGTGAATTGAGTCTCAGCTCTCCCGATGGGCATGACCTTTTCTGGTAATCAATTGTCTTTGGTTTTGCCAGCTTGAAGACGAAATCAATTGGATTAAACTCAGGGATTGTTCGCCTGAATAAATAATGTTGCGTGAGATAATCTTCCGTGTTTGAAGTTCTACGGTTTGAGATGCTACTGCTGTTTTCTGTGTGAATTTTTCGTCCGGATTTTCCGCTTGATTTGTCAGCATATTCATGTATATCTGTCTGTCTCTGTATTTCACTGCACTGGTTTCAATGGCAATCATGAAATTCTTTTCAAATATGGATTTTCGTCAAATCAAAAACATTGGTGCATGAACTGCAGGCTGCTTAATGTTCCAAGTAACTAAAAGAAATTGTGTGGTCTAATGGTTAGACTATTTGGACGTCAAGCAAGACATCCTGGGGATGTGCTCGATTTGGTGAATTTTGGCTGTTTTGAATCAAGCAGGTCTGAACCCTTCAACGTAATGCTATCAGGATATCAAATCAGGTGCGCATGGGTTCGCACAAATTAAGCCCAACCAAGCACACCCCTTGTATAAGCAATACTTCAGCCAGAATTGTATAAATTAGTCTAATTCTGAAAAAAGGTTGAATATACAATACATACTGATACAATCGCATGGTATTAAAAAATCGAAGAGCAATTAAAATCTCCGAAGAAAATCACAAAAATAGCCGTCTGTTATGTTGTTCAAATTATTACGTCTGTCGTTTGCGAAATACCGTGATATTTTGTTATGCAAACCAGGGTTATATAACACAGACCTCACTCAGACAACGCCTTTCAATTCCATCTCGTCAAGGATCAAAGCTGAGAAGATTTCTCCAGGTTACTTCACACAAACGTTCGCATCCGTACTTGTTTCTCTCGGTACAAAAACATAGTAACTCCACCTGAATTCTGCGCGTGAATAATACAACGCTAGATGTTTGGTTTTTGCTAGTGTGTAGATTTTCTTGAAGGCAATTGTTTTGCATTGTTTTCCTGATGTGGGTAAGGCATGTCTTATTTGTTGCAACACGCACAGCCTTTTTCTATCTCAATATTATACAGCCAACCGTCTTCATCTGCAGGTGGAAACAGGTTTTTCTCTTTTTTTTTTGAAAACCCATTTACAAAATAGATCTAGTTAGTTGTCACACATTTGCCGTCTGAGAAATCCCAGAGACACCATGGAACTGACACAAGAAGTTTTAAGATTCACGCACATTTGCTTAAAAAACATTTTGAAGCAGATATACGTTTTAGTTAAAATGTCAACGTAAACCAGGGAGGGGGTATATTTTTCTCTATTTTTTCAACACTCCTCATCACTAAGTACTGAAATTACACAAAAAAAAATCTAAATAGCTTTGACATTCACTCAGCATGATCACACCTTAACAAATGGTGAGGCTTTCGAGTTCTTGTCATTGTATCAGACAGAAGGGTATTTATCACCATATGTTCATTAACCAGTAGATAATCCCTAACTAATTAATACGACTATAATCTTAATCCAATCCTGGAGACTCGCGAAGGTCGGGGATTATAACACGGTATTATCCCCTTTTATTGCGCATTTGTCGCAGTAATGGTCGACAATCCAGATTACCGCTTATGCCTCATGTACAGGGTACGAATGCGATTGCGATCAATTTTTGCATCACAACGCAAAAAATACGACGTAAGAAAGTGACAACAGGTTGGCTAGTTGCTATGACATCATAGGTGTATTTTGTGTAAACAAAGTCCCAAATGCCTGCAACCTAAAATAGGCCAACTTATGATAAAGTGCCAAAGGCTCCCTTCCACCCTGTCCCAAAATCTTGCGGCACCCCAAATCAATCACTAAACTGACTCTAAAGGAGCCAGTAACAAATGGGTACAGAACTCATTCATAACAACGATATTATTGTGGAAATTGCACAATACGAACACTTACCCCGAATCCCATATAACCCTTGACTTGAAATAAAAATGTCGCCATCACAATCGTACGATGTGAACGGGCCTTTACAGCATAAATACACGCATCAATTGGATAATGGCTGATTAAGTCATCTTTCTCGTGACGTGCCTGGCTGATTTATCTGTCTGCCATTTTTGGTGCAAACTCCTTTTGGCAATGCCAGGTAACTTTTGCTACAAAGGGCTTGTTCAGTGCAATTTGATAACTGTGCATTTTGGTAAGGCCTGGTGATCTGACATCCACGAACTAACGCTATGATTGATCAAAAGATTTACAGGTTTTGCCTTAGTTTGCCTTTGCTTCGCCATACCATACATGAACATTGGCAAAATATGGGCCCTTCACTTGTGGACACCTTTAATGGTGCCATTCCTGTATCCGCCACTGCTCAGGATATCCTGGATATCCTCGGGATAACATTTTGTTATGCGGTAAGATTTTTTTCATAAAAAAGAACATTTTGGGAAGGAATAAGCATAGCTTTTGTATTTCTTTCCATTCAGTTCCAGATGTCTCATGACACTTTGCTTCAAAGCAGCACGAATATATCGCACTGGAAAATGTTCTTTCAAATCAAATTACACCTGAATATCAACATATTTACTTTGGTTTCAGGGGGAAATCCACCATGAAACGACGAGAATATCTCTGCCTCCTTTTATCTGTGTTTCCCTCTGTGATTCTCAACAGCTTTGCTTGTAATTCTATCCGTAGTTCGTGACACGTAGAAAATGAAATCCAGAATCAGAATCGAGTTTATGAAATGAAATTAACCGTGACTTTTGTTTCTATTATCAGCTGTGATAAAGTCACAAATTTTACCTGCTGATTTATTTTTAGAGAAAAAATGACTGTGAAGTCTTTAAATAAAATTGAAAACGTACGAAAAAAATACACCAGTTGCGGATCTAAGGGCAAGCACCTGCAAGGACTCAATTTTCTTCAATTTCATGCAATTTATGGGGAATTATTGATCCGTACACACTGTGGTAAATTGACAGAAGTACATCTAATATAACATTTGTATGTACAGCTTACTTTTAAAACAGCTCAGAAGCAATATATTATCCTTTCCAAAGTTACCTTTTGCAAATGAGATTCACAAGTCAAGAGCGGATCCAGGATTTTCTGCACGGATAAGTTACTTTGTCAAACTTCAATTTTGTCTTAAAAATCCAAAACATTGCACAATTAAGAAACTGATGTGAAGGGTTGGGGTGGCCTGGTACCTAATTCTGTAATCAAGGATGGGTGCACAGACTTTCGCATCAACACCCATTCAACTGTTTGGTACCCAGTGTTCCGCCAACATTCTCGTGTTCCCAAAAATGGCAACCGGACAAGCAAAATAAATTCAAAATTACCCAATTGTTATCATCCGTTGGGTATTTTCTGGATCTGTCCAAAACTGCAATCTTACTCCCGCATTTTGTTGGCTTGCAATTCGAACAGAAAGTAGTGGGCAGAAATTGCACCATAAATTTTCAAACACATCCATTTGGCATTTTGCTGAGTACCTTATGAATAATTACGAAAGATAAATCGTCAATACAAACTGCACAGTAACTTTCAATACAGAAACTACTTACCTTGTTAGCCTATTTTCTCTCACAGGAAACGTAATTATCCTATATTTTTCTCATTTCATCACAACAAAGCAGATTGGTCCTTCTTTTCGTCTTTAATGAGACACTAAAATAAAATCTCTCTTTGATGTCTCTTTCTTTAAGAACAAGTGCCCATTTATAATGAAAAGAAAATTTAATCCAAAGGCAAAGCAATCCAGTTTCCACAAAGCAGTCCGTACTGGCAACTCTCCCTGTTCCAACTGAACAACTTTCTCTCATCACTTTGGCAGCAGCAGCAGCTGGATCGTCACCTGACACATGCACATAATGGGCGATAATATAAAACTGAGGCGTGTGGTAGGTGTGCAGACATGTAGGGCAGGTGTACCAAGCTACCAATTTGGGTCTTCTACTTTTTTGGAAGAATATTTATGTGCAATTAGATGAGCCCCATATGCATGTTGGTTTTCAGCAAAAACAGCCTAATTTGATTACAATTCATGATGAATAGAAAATCAACTCCTGAAGCCTTTTGGCTGTTTTAATCACACAAATAAGAATTCAAGAAAAAAAAAAGAAAAAGAAAATTGGAAAAAAAGTTGTGAAGCAAATTATAACATTGGCCTTCTCCTTGGATACAAACTCAGTACAATTAGAATACAATTCTCACAAAAGTGTTATTTTCTTTAAACGTAAATACCATTCTATCCAAATACTTCAAAGCGAGTTGAATACTTGATGCACCTGCTCAAACAAACATCAGTTACTCTCTATGATAATGTTAGCTTTCACTCCTTAAAACATCTGGAGGTGAAACCTCTAGTTGAAGAGGGTGAGAAATCTGAGTCCATGTCACACTACAGGAAGCCCTATTATTACCATTGCAAATGTGAAGTACTCTCGGTGCAACTAAAAAAAAGGCTCATATATTTAACTGACATTTAACACCATTGCTTACATCCCACCCTTTTCCTTGCACCACAGCCTTGAGGGAACCTTCACACTTGTGCCAAGACATTGCACAAGATTTATTTGTTGTAAATCTCTTTTATTCCTGTTCAATCCTACGTTTACTTTCATCAAAATACTTTAATGTGATGAAAGTTCATAAATTCATCCTTTCGCTTTATCACTTTTGAGTGATCTTTTGGTCAGATTAGAAACGATTAACTTTCGTACATATACTTTCTACTTTATCATTCAACACGCAAAAAGTTGCAATTTTGAAGAAAATTTACGGACGTCGTGAAATCGATTTCAATCAGGTTTAACAAAAGGCAGATGTGGGCAAATTCAGTAGATTTTACAATTTATGGACCATCCACACATTTGTACTTTAAGTAAAAAAGGTGTCGGGTTTCGCACAGGGCATCGTTTATTTTGGCATCTTTTCTCTGGCCAATGGCTCACTGTTATTGAGGAATGTGAAAAGCATGTAGGATTGGGTTTCATACGTTATTGTCGGCATTGTCGTCAGGTGTGAGTAAATAATAACCGTGTGCTACTACTGCCGTCAAAAGATGCGGAATATCTTCATTCTCCTTTGTTATGCTAGGTTTTTAGTCACATCTCAACGCCTGAGATAGAGATTGAGATTTCGTCCTGAGATAGCCGGGTGTAAAATTGAATGTTTTTTCCAAAAGAAACACGCGTGGGACCGAGGCAGGGGGTGTTGGGGATGAGATATGTTTACAAAAACACAACCAATTACAGTGGCAGATCCAGGATTTCCCCGATGGAAGGCACCAACCCCCAAGGTGGAGGTACCAGCCTATTACTTGGCCTGCCCCCCCCCCAACAAAGATTGCATAAACATGTAAGAAATTGGACCTGTCTGTGTGTATGTGTGTGTGTGTGGGGGGGGGGGGGTTGCTGACGCCCCGCCTCTGTGATCTCCCAATGGATTAAAAATCTAAAATGTTTTTCAAAAAAAAAGAACATACTTGACTTTACACCTGGGTATATTTTCTATCTCTATCTCAGAACAAAATCTCAATCTCTATCTCAAGCGTAAAGGAGCCACATAGCTGAATGAAAACTTTGATAAATAATGTGAACGTACTCGGATCGTTTTACCTTCGTTTCTTGACAGAGAATAGAGAGTATAGGGCCACTATGGGGCGAATTGTGATTGGCCCGGAGGTGTCATGTGCCACTGGTCA
>JBCAUG010044553.1:0-23835 GCA_038406175.1 Haplosyllis leylae | reverse complement strand
AAACAACTCTTGCTCTCCTCACTGACCTGGCGGACACTCAATTCTGACTGGGGTTGAGTTTTACTACACGAACCAAGCTAGTGTAAATATTGGTGACACTTATTAGTGATAATCTGCTTATCGCATATGACATTTGGTTTTGTTTACCTTTCTCGCTCTCTATTTGTTTTGTTTTCACAGTTAAACAATTTGCATTGCATTCCAAAAAGTTGTCTTTGTAACTGTTTCTGTGAATCAATTAAAATCTGCCAGCCTAAGGCAGAACTTTTACAAATCTGCTGGCCGAAATCAGTGAAATCTTAATGGATTGTTGACATGAGATTTGATAAGATAGCATCCTGATAAGAACACCGTACAATGAGCAAAAACCCCAGCTACAACTAGTTTGGCTACAATAAACACCTGCTTGCAACAAGCAATTTTCTTTGCATCAAAGTGCTTGCTGTAAGCGGAACAAAGTGTAGTTGCATGGAACATATCCTGAAGGAACAAAAGACAAATGCTAAGAACAAAATACAGTGCATGAGGCATATTGCCTCAACTCCAGATGACTAACTTAGATCAGTGTCAGTTTCCATTGCTAGCACAGCCAGTTACTTTAGTACAAGCTATAAGTACACAGTGACATTCCAACAGTAAGGGGTGAGTGCCATCAGGTACAACACACAATTCAGAGGAGACAGACCAATCCAGCAAGAGCCACATTGCTGAAAGACAGTGTCTTAAGTATTAATAGTGGTATGAAAAAGAAAATCTTATGGCTCCTTTCAGGGCCATCACACTCACATGAAGTGACATTTTGTACCATGGTGGGACCATCACACCGTCCCAAATTCAGAACATTGCCAGTTGCTCTCCTGTGCAGTATCACGCCCAGTAGGCACTTTGACTATGAAATGGCAACCTCTGGAAGTGGTGAAGAGCAAAGCCACTCTTCATATACTTTACATAGATGTTGTAAATAATGGATTCCAAGGTTTAATTGCTCATTGCTCTTCCCAGTATAACTGAGGTCACAAGGTTCTTCACAAACTTTTCCCTGTCAACTGTAACTTCATGTAATTTGGCAAATATTTTAAATCAAAAGTATCATGAAACCAGAAGGCAAAGTCTCATTTGTTTTGTTTGTTTGAAGAAAGGGGGATGTCAGTCACTGTACTTGATACCACACGCTAATATGCATGAGCCCCAATATTAGATGACCCCATTGCATTACTCATGTTAGTACCAGAAAGAATGCCACGAGATGTACATCGTTTTTGTAACCAATTTGAGTATTTGATAAAGACAGGCCTGGCTTTAACACTATGCCGTAGCCACTTTTGTTATTACAGATTTATTGTTATTACACTTCCCTCGTGCTACGTACGCGGCCGGTAACAATATGTAATGTTATTTCAGAAGCAAAACATTCGATACATTGAAGAAAGGTGCAGATGCCAAGTGCTTGCTCAGGCGGCATGGTCAGGTATACACAATGGCATCACTTTTAAGATCACGCACCCTCAAGTCTCTGGAATTCAGGAAGCAGAGGAATTACTAAATGGGATACTAAGGAAGGTGTGTATTCGTCTTTAAAGAACAAATTATAATAAGTGATCTGATCAATCATGGAGAAAACATCCAAAGAAAGTTTCAGATAGATCCAACAGTTTATTTCATTGGACTGAAAGTAAACTAAAATTTATTTACGTATTTAGGTGAAAAAAGAACTGTCAGGATACCTTCAGACGCTAAAAATATCCCCAGATGGTAAGAGTCTCTCTACTAATCAATACTAATATAGATAACCTTTTGTCACCCATAGCATTATGAAAGTTGCTGGAATACCTGTTTTCATGTTTTTACATTAACTTGCAGCTGTCAGTTTGGAACATAATATCAGTTCTGTGACATGCGGCATTTGTAAGGAAAGACTGGTATCATCTTTGAAGGTAAACTATTTGAGGAAATTAAAGGACGTGTTTTAGTCCGAATAAGTCTTTTTACCAGTCAAATTTGTTACCCTTGCAAATAACAAACTAAACCTTTGTTGTAGGATTTTCAGAGGCATGTTCAATCACATATGTTTGGTTATTCGTTCGAAAATGCCGCCATGCGACAAGGTGATCATCTTCGATTTTTTGACATTTGACATTATAAAAGTTTGTTTCTCAGCAAAAGAAAAAAAAATTGTTTTGTCGAAAAGAAATAATTTTCTTGTTGTTTCACCTCGACGTTGATCTTCTGTTTCAATATGATGTTTGATTGTGACAGATGCAAGCGCTATGCAGTACCCGCAAGGTGGTGGCATGGTTGGTATCCATCCAACTGAAAACAACAATCTCCCTCAGTGGCACAAAGGGGCGCAGCAATCACAATGGAGCGGCGGTGGTGCAACCCTCGGCAATGACAATGACGATGGATGGAGGACGCCAAGTCCAGAAAGAAACAACCAAGACGATTTTACTGGCTCATTTAACGCATTTGCACCGCAGAAGTCGAGGTACGGCATGATAACTAACCCAGATTACGAAGGGCTTCCAGACGGAAATATATCAGTGCCAGCTGCGTCGGTACGACAAGAAGTAGCAGAAAATGCAAAGATTATGATGCGACGTGATTCCGTCAGCAGTGAGACTAAATACGAAGCTAAATCGGTATTTGACCGTGAGTTGTCAAGGTCTGAAAGCAGGGACAGTGACAGACATAGAAGATCGCGTAGCAGGTCGCGTGAAAGTCCTCGAGATCCTGAACATTCGCGATCTAGGTCCAGAGACCGGGACACAATGAGATCGCAATCTAGGGAGAGAGAACGTCGCAGATCTAGAAGCGGATCCAGATCAAGGAAAAGACGACACAGTCGCTCAAGGTCAGGATCACCCAACTCCCAGAAGAAAAAATCAAGACGCTCCAGGTCTCCTGACGACAGGTATAAATCATCACGTACATATTTTTCAAACATGTAAATACAGAAATAATTTATAACCGCCCGCATTTTGAAGGAATGGGAAAGGTAATGTTTTCAGTTTGTCTGTCTGTCCACCACTGGGGGGGGGGGTACCCCAGTCCCAAGTTCTTTCCAAGGCCTCTGGTCCCATGTCTTTTCTGGGGGGGGGGGTGCCCCACCCATTTCCCCCCTCCCCCAGGACAGAGCAGCAGAGCGAGCGCTTGCCACGCGGCGGACGGTATGCCACTTGTGTTCACGCTGGAGGGCTTGGTGATATTGTATGTTGAGTAAAGGATTAGCCACTGTCATAGTCATTCTGGAATGCGTGCTTCGTTTCGTAGCCCGCGCACAAATGAGCCACAGAATGTCTTGAGCAATATGTACATGTAACATTTGCAGGAAAAACAAAGAACGAAAGAAGACTGAAAGGGACAATTCACAGGTAACATTTGGCATTTGATGCAAGAAAATTTTGTGATGCACATTTTGTATCTTCAAATGTATCGTGCGCTTATAATTTCATCTCTGTGATACATTTATTGGAACAAGGTGTCTAATTTGTTTTCATTAGTCTGAAACGGCGACTCCAGATCCATATTACAGGAAAGTTACTGACGAAATGATACGGGTAATTATCTCCTACTTCTGAATGGTCTAAAAAGACTTGCTAGCGTTAACGAGGGTGGAACTTAAATATGAGTTTTGAAAATTTCAATCTGTCGAACTGGTCCTGCAAAAGTTAGTGCTAATTCGTTGTAGTAAATGTTTTGAGGCGATTGTCATTTTACGTAAAGTTGAAAGATGATTGCAGAAACCGCACCCTATGGAGCCTAAATATGTGGCAGAGGGACGCAAGAAAATCTTGATGGAAGACCGGCAAAAGGGTCGAATAGCAGACAAACAATGTCAAGCTCTGTTAATTGAATTAGAAAGTACCTTGGAAGAGAAAGAAAAGGTAGTTTCTTTTGGCCTCCTTTTATGAGAATAATACAAATCACTTCTGTGAATTTGTGATCCTTGACTAAACTCTGTTGCTTTCTGGCAGGTTTCAGTAGTGAACAAGAAGACCAAAATAACAGATATCCAGACTGCTTCCAACAAAGAACTTACTAAAAAACTTGAGGTAAGTTTAAACATTTGAAATGTTTGGGACATAGGTGTTTCCCATAATAGCGCGTGTAATATCTATCTTAAAGATGGGTAACAAATGAGAAGTCATTTCGAAACTTGTCTCAATTTAATTTTATTGTCAAATTATATATTAATACTCGGTCAGTTTCTCAAGAATCGTTTAGTAATACATATTTATGGAGTATTTTAGTGGCGTGCGTATCCTGTAAAGGAAAATACATTGTATGCCCAGTGATGATCAAAATGTTTGCTGAATATCTGATTTTTGCGATTATATGTTTACGTTTACTCGTGTTATGTTAAAAGAAGGGACTCTATCAAGTTTTTATGTTGACAGATTTTGTGTGACTTCTTCTTTGAACGAAGCCAGAAGGTGTCTGCTTCAGACACAGATAGATCTTATCCATTTGCCAAACAATTAAAGGAGAAAAATACTGCAGGAAGATTTACTTACGGTAAAATTTTCTTGGAAGCAATACTTCCAGAGGAGAACAAAATATACAAGCAATCAAACTTGCGGTGGGTTCGGGTGAGTAAGCTCAGGTCATCTATTTTAGTTATCGGTTGCTTATGTGCAATGTACATGAAACATTAAATATTTTTAAGATCATTAGAATCTGGCATAATGTCCCTTCAGTGTTGTCTTCTAGAATAACCCTATATTGATTTGGTTACAAAACAATAATATTTATGTGTTGCTTCTGTAACCTTTTCTGAAAAGCGATATTTGCACTTTCAGGCTTGCAATATTTTTATGATGAAGTCAAAATCATTATGTTGTTTCAATTCTCCCAGTTTCCAAAGAAGACGGATACAACGAAGGAAGCCCGAAAAAGACTTGACAAAGTAAAAGAGGACAGAAGAGCTGGTAGAATTCCTAACAAAGACATTCCCGATCTTGTGGAGGACATGAAATTTAGCCTGCCGATATCTGGGGTGATTAAAATTACTAATCCAGTGTTCTTTGAACGTTGAAATAAATTTATTATTTGCAAAGTTAATAAGTGGGACAACAAATGATACTGTTACTGCCATTTGGTTTTGATATCAGACAATTTTCTGTCTTGACTCAAGAAATTTCTTCTTTTCTTAGGTACAAGAATTTTTTCCTCTGATGTTCTGTGAAATGAACCAAATTGGCTTGTAATTTTGAAAGAAAAACTATAAGTCGGACAATATTTTCATGAACAAATTCTTGAAACTCGAAATCACAATACATGAATGAAATGCCAAAAATAATCTCTTTTTTTTTTTCAGAAATACTTGAAACATTTTTGCGTCAAAAGACTTGAACAAAGTCGAAAACAGCTAAGCGATGCGTCGAAGAGCGACAAATACGAAACATATTTGTTTGTAAGCATGATTTTTATGTTAAAATCAACATTAATTATGATGTTTCGTCAACATCTCATCCTAAGCAAAATAATTAGAACAATTACAGAAATAATTGATTCAATCTTCCCATATGTATCACATCGTTTGTCACCGTTCGCTCAATTGTAATTTTTTTTGTCAAGCATTTTTGTTTAAATAACAAGATGGCATTTACACTTGTTTACTGATTAAAGTAAGGTGAATCTTCCAGGGCGTGTGCGACTACATAATGATGGAGAAGTTAGGCAAACTGGACGATGCGATGAAGAGCAAAGATACAGCGCAAACTTATACTCCGAGGTATCCTGAAGAAATCAAGGTAAATTTGACTGGCATTTGTGAGCGCTTTTATGTAGATAAATTTCCTCGAGATAACCAAGAGCGTTGTGTGGATGGATTGAAAAAGATAAAAAGTCAAATACGAGAGATAAAAAGTCCCGTGAAAATGAAACCAATATGGTTAGAATGTATTGATTATTTTAGTTTCCTAAACCGAATGAATCAGTCGGTACAGCGAGTGAGAGATGGTTGGCATTTTGGATAGACCACGAGTTAGGAAGTCTGACAGATTCTGCGGTCTCTGATCATCTAAGAACAATCACAGAGAGATTGTCTTCTTCTGATAAGGTATTTATTTTCAAATGTTCATGCTAATAACTTATTAATCTCGCAATTAATAAGTAGGAAGGAAATTGGAAATATTCATACAATCAAATCCACTTATCACATGCCAAAGAAGGGATGTAAAACAGTGTAACATTTTTATTTCAGTTCATTATTGAACGGATGGTTGGTGAGGAATATTACACTCGAAGATTGGGTGAACAGCTTTCATCCGAAGCTACATGGATCAAACTCAAAGTGAGACACTCGTTGTCCACTTCAGCAGAATGGATTCTCTTGACTCATTTTGCTTTGAATTTACCATTTTTCGATGTATTTGATACAATGTAATTCAGAAGGTTTTGAACTGGCGATCAAAGGGCTTTTGAAACAATAAGGAACGAAAGGGAAAATATAATTTAAAAACCCAAAAAAAACCTTGAAGAGTTGATTTTGAAAACTAATTTAATAGAGAAATTTCAGATCAGTAACACAAAACATTCAATTTGCCATTTCAGTTGATTAGCCATAACGCGTTTAATCAGGTCTAACTAATTATTAAATACTTGGTTTTGCATTTGACAAAAATAAAATATCGACATATTTGTAATGATCGGATTAAATCGTTCGTATGCTTTTGTTTTAACAGAAAACGTGTCAGTATTTGCTGTTGAAAGCTCGAGGCAAGATCCCAAAAGGAGTTACTGAAAAGGTTGATCTCCAGAAAAAGAATATTTCTTGTAAAGCTGCTCAAAAAGAAGATATAGAAGGGGGGACCGTCAAGACAGAAAATATCCAAAAGACTGAACCTCTTGATAAAACTCGCGAAACATCCATCAAGGTAAACACTTTCCACCATTTTACCAAATCGATAATAATGCAGTGGCGGATCCAGGATTTTCCAGAGGAGGGGGCGCCAACACAATTTTCCGCGAAAACTGCATGAAAATAAAGAAATTTTGGCCAAGAGGGGGGGGCGTCCCTGGCACCCCAATGTAGATCCGCCACTGTAATGTATTGCTTTAGACGGAGTTTTGGTAAAAACAAAACGAATGGACCAAGATTGATCACTCTCCGCAAAGTGGCTTATCAGTTTGACAACAGAGAGATTTTCGAGTAGCGTTCATGGTAAATAGTCATAACGTGAAAGAAAACATTCGCTTTTGCATTTTGTTGGTGAACGCAACTTGAAATGTTTCCGCACAAACTATCTGTGCGCAATGTCGAAACCCGCGTAAATCATATGGAAAGCCAACGGCCGTTTAATTATCCGGCGGGCGCCACATTTGTTTAAGGACAAAGGAAAGAGAATTTTTTTTTCGCTCACAGCTGAAATTAACGCGGTATTCTGTTGGTAACTATGTACTAGTTAGGCTGTTTTATTATTTGGAAAACTGGATTAATCATAAACGCAAGATTTGAAGAAATACAGATTGAAGCATAAAATAGGTGAGCGATATTGCAAAAATTTGGAAAACTAGAATTGGGTCATAAAATGGTAAATGTGAAATTGAACACAAAAGATGCAGTTACCTTGATAGATAGTGAGTTAGCTTCACTTATCATTGTGTGGCTATTCAAAGGTAAATTGTTGATGTCTCACACTGGATGGTGTTGATCAATGACTTTAAAAAAAATCCCGAGTAGATTCTAGATTTGGATCTATTTACCAATTGTTGATATTACCATTAATATTTAGCAATCTAAATTAGCTTACACAAATAATTCAAATAACATGGCGCTTTGGCACTTGTAAAAACAGAATAAGTGTACAGCCACAGTCCAAATCCAAATGTAAGGAAATGCAAATTCAAAAGCGAAATACTAGGAAGAACAAATCATTTTATGTTGACCCCTTCACAGGATCTCACAGCCACAGGTCAGTTATCTAGTGTTATGAAGAGGGAAGCATGTTGTTGGAGTTAGCATGTATTTTTGTCCTTCTCTAGTTTCTTAAGACAAATTGGAGTATGCTCTTTACAAACCAGTTAGCAACAAAAGGTTTAGTCACTTTAAAACTCGTTTCACTTTTTACTCCTTCCAGTACTCAAACATTCTTACAAATGGTTTCATGTTAAATGGCTTAACAGTCTACTATATTGGCTAGTGGCTTGTGCTACTGGTTTATTCAGTGGTGACATTTAAGAATATCCTTTGGGATTTGTTATCTTCTTGGATATTTCTTTTTCCTAATATCGCTGTGGGTACTATCGGTATGAAATTACATTTTATAGTTGTATTTGTGTCTGCGTTGCATTTGCTGCGCAGTAGTGCCGCGATCAAAGGTTTGGTTGCCTTTTTTAGGACAACCCATAACATTTATATTGGGGACGCTTATCTCAGCTGTGGCCAATTTATTGCAAAGTTTATATTTAGGTTGCAAACTAATCTCACGAGCAAATACATCCCATGGGGAGATAGAGTAGGGTGCATTTTTAGTAAAATTTATGTTTGGCGTAATGTGTTTGCTTCAGCTCGAACAGATTGGTTTTAAATGTCATTGCTATTTTTAAGTCAAGCGACAAAAAGTGTGATTTTGTCGTTTACATTTGTTTAAAATGTACGATAAGTGTAATACATTGGAAACTAACTTGAATTGCTTTGGGATTGGCCTGTTATACTTATTTTTCAATACAGGTGATTTTTAATCCTTGGCATAAATGTGTCATTTGATAATCAATTCAGGAAAACAAAACACGTGAAGTTCCTAGAGAGGTATCTGCCCTCCCTAAAACCGATAGTAAACCACGTGTAGATGCAACTAAACAAGGAGATCTCGGAAATTCCAACGGAGTTGGTGAAAAGGATACAGCACAGGTGCTAGTTATGACTTTTCTATTTTCACACCCAAGATAGCTTCAATCTGTTTTGGTCAATCCTTGTGTGATGCCTGGTAAATCTAAAAATGATCCATTTCAGGCCTCGGAAATCATAACAAATAACAAACGCACCTCATCAAATGAAGGTCACTTAATTTTGGAAGAATTAAGTAAAGAAGACGAAATGATTAGCCAAAAACCGCCAGTCCTGCCGACTAACGGACAGCCGGAACCACCAAGAGAGGCCAAACCCTCTGCATTGCAGTTGTTAGAATCGCTATCCGCACCGTTCACACCCGTGCTTCCCGGTTCGATGCCTGACAGTGAGAAGAATAAAAGTCAGGTCCCTGAAGATGTGCCGAGAGACTGGACGTCATCGCCGGTTCATGATAAATCAATGGCACCTGAAGATGTAGTCGTAAGGTTCATGGAGTTCGGTGACGAGGAGAGTTCCAAGGCGATTAAAACATTTGCCGAATCTCTAAACAAGGGAATAAAAACACCGCCAATCATAGAGGATGATCCACTTGAGTGGGGAGGTGGACTTTATGAAGACGAAAGTGAATCGGCTTTACCGCTGCATGTTGTACTGGTAAGAATTTCTGTTACTTGTGTTACATTTCAAAGAATCGGTGTAAGGAGCTTCCCAAGGGATCATCAGTAGCTCAGGATGACATATACCCTGCCAAACTGACCATTATTGTAGAATCCACACAAGGATGAAACAGAAGCCATTGCCAAAGGTCGCTACAAAATCCTGATGGCCAAGAGAAACGACGAGAAAATCAAGGATAAGGAAGTAGAAATAATTTTGGATGGACTCAAAGAAGATCTTACAGAGATTGACAGAGTAAGTCTTTTCCCTGTTTTGGAAATCGTAGTATGTTCGGATGCGAGTGAATCGAATGATGCTACGGTTGACAAAAGTGCCGAACAAACCAGAATCTCTAGGGCACAAACTATCGACACAAATGTCTATCATAGCAGCCGTTAATATCACACACTACGTATGCCCATTGTCAAACCATGAACGTAAACGCTTCAGGTTTTCGGTATCATTATCCATTGAAGAGTGTCAAATAAACCGTGTGTTATGTTTGCAGCGTTCACTAAACGGAATATTCCAACAAGGACTGCAACAACTTCGATCGCAGCAAAGTGGAAATTACATAACAGTTGGTCAAATTCTCTCTGTGGCACTTAAGGTAAGAAGCTGTATTTTTTCAGAAATAAAGGGACACAAAGGATTTAATGGGTGATACAGATTACCAAGTAAGATTATCACGTGCATCTTTTCAGCTCACTTGTTTCTATCTGATAAAACGTGCTGAAAAACTCGCTGCCGAAAGCACGGAGTCCTACCCATATTGGTACATGTTGAGTAAAGCTGACGGTGATACTGGCCTCACGGGCATCTCGAGGAATGGGCAGTACAAAGATTTTAGTACAGACTTCCCAGGAGCGGAACATGCGTTGAACAGATGCATCACGGTTCTTGCTAAACAAAACAAGGTACAGAGTCATTTAAAAGAATATCAAGTGTTTCAGAAGGTATTATTCGTGAAAAGTATACGAAAAGAACGTCAGAACAAATTAGTTTCTCGAAATAGGTTTGATTAAAATATTTTGAATTTAATTTCAGGTTACAACATCACGTAAAATAGACAAGGACTTATTACGAGGCGGAATCCACAGAGTTGCACTTACTTTAGGCAATTCTGTTTTTGTTAAATCCTCCAAAGAAAGCGTGGCAAAAGCAAAACTTGACGTCGCTTATGAAGCTTTGATGCAGACGGAGTACGGGTTTTTTGAATTACCAGGAGTTTTGGTACCACATGCGGTGACAGGTAACCAGACTTACACAATCAGCAGTCATTTATACAGTAGGCAGGTGTCGTACCAGAGGTGAATCTGAGGATAACATAGGCGAGGAAACACGCACGCGAGGCATCCACCCTGGCTTTGAAACACAGGGCAGACGTCCTGGGGTATCAGTGGCCCCACGAAAAGGACATAAGGGGAAAAAGTTGCACAACCGTTAGTAGAAAAAAATGTGAAAAAAAAAAGTGAAACGGAAAAATAATTTTGAGAAAACTTTGGAAACAAGTCCGAACATAATAGCATGCACTTGCAATTTCTCGCGCCTCCATTTCTCAACCCCCCCCCAAAAAAAAAAAAAAAAAAAAAACTTTGGAGTTTGGTAGCCGTTGTACGGGTTTTATGAATTACCAGGGGTAATGACCCGTTCTTTGAAGTTTCCACAATTTTTAAAGTGTCTTTTACAGACAAGGATACCGATGAAGTGGGTCACAAGTGGGCGTGTATTAACACAACGGTCGCAAATAGGTTCGGTGCGAAAGATTGGCTCTGTAGAAGGTAAATTCCTTGTCAGTTTTGTCATAAAAACGAGCTTTTGATATAATGGCATTCTTGCTGGTTGAAATTGAGGTTGAAATAGTCAATGTTTGTCGTTGGAAAAGTTTGAACTATAGTAGATTTCCAGAAGTGTTTATTATGAGTGGTTAATAATTTGTTGATTTCTGATGATATTTTTTTCGACACTAGTTTCTCATGTGTGTACTCATTCTGTAATGTGTTATTTTGCAGATGTGGAAACGTTAATTGGTACCACAAGACTAAATGTGACAAGTGCGAAGTAATTAGGACGATCATGCAACGTAAGTTCATTAGAATTACAAAGCCAGCCATTTGTGCCTCAGTCTTTTGAAATTTCGTTACTTCTGTGTAATGCGAGACATGAGGAGATCGTAAGATTCGTTCGTTGTTTCGTTTTGTAGAACCGGTGAAACATGTTATAATAAGAAGTAACGATCCATTCAAGAGTGCAGATGTTCTGCTGCAACTGTTAGCAGATCAAAATAAGGTAGGTATTCTTCAGATTGAAAAGTAACCATTTGTAATCATTTTCCTTTCAGTGTTCAGGCTTGCAATGGTATATTATAATTCAGTCACTCAAATATCTGTTTTCAGTATCCAAAAAGGTACAAACAAGTACAGGGAGATTTCACACACACTGCTATTATGCTACTTGGACGTCAAAAATACCAAGGAACAGGGTATTCCCCGAAAGCTGCAAGGCGACAAGTAGATTATTATGCTTTGCAACAGACGTCATACAACTTCATGAGCAAACCTCCAGGAGTCATAGCAGGAAATGCAGTAAGTTTGTCAAATGTCTTTGCAGTGTGGGTCTTCTTTTCACGCGACGTTAAGTGTTTATAGTTAGGCCGGAGTTGGTAAATTTTTTAATTACTTTTGTAGACCTGTAGTAACTACTTCGCATTGTGTATTATTTAATTCCAGCCTGTCATCAGTGGAGACGAGATACCATCAACGATGAGTAATGCACAAGAGGGGGAGGAAATGTTGTTCCAGACATTGCCTAATCTAATTCTTACGGTAAGGAGCAGCAACAAAATAGACAATTGCCAAGCAATAAATCACAGCCCATTGCTTTTTCATAACATTTGTTCTCGTTATCTTCAAGAAAATACATGAACGTTTAGTTTACACGCTATTTAAGTTTAAACACGCCATGAATTGGACAAGTAGAGTGAATTAAGAATTCATTTCTTGCAGCATCCACACCCCAAAGAAACCAAGCGGATAGCACAAGGACGCTGTCACATTCTTATGAGTCACCGGGAGAAAGGAAAGTTTACTGACCGAGAGGCAGTTCAGTTATTGGACGCGCTGAAAAGGAATATGACACCTTCAGATAAGGAAAACCTGAATCAGATGTGCCGAGATAGTATTATAAAAGCGAAGGAAATGACGGGTTCACAAAGTAAAACCGCAGATATCACATTAGCTTTGAAGGTAAAAGTCCAATATAAAATAATAAAACGTCAACATGAAATTTGGTTGTGTACTTAGTGTAAGATAGCTTCGTATTTTTTCATCTCCATTTTTAATGCTACCTTCCAGATAACACTTCACTACTTCCTGAAACAAGCGGAAGGAAACGAAACCATGGAAACCGGATATCCGTACGCACACATGTTCAGCTCTTACAAGGGAGATTCGCAACTTCCTAATGTTTCTAGAAACGGACAGTATTGCCAACTGGATGAGGGATTCAGTAACAACGAAGAAAAGATGACACAAATGATAGTTTCCCTCGGCTTGGAGAATAATGTAAGTGTGAAAGTGCTCCTTTGTAAACCAGTCTATTTGAAACATAGTATTTCGAATTAGTTGTGGAAAATAAGTCGGGTCGTTAAAAAAGAATATCAAAAAAATCTAGCAGAGTCTTAATCAAGATGATGTAAACCAAACCATCATCAAAGAATGCCACAAACTACGAATGTTTGAAATATTGAAGTTGGGGAATTGTTACTTTTTAAGGCATGTAAACTAATCAGTGAAAAGTATTGGACGTGATTAATAATTTATACTGTAGAGTACCAGTGAAGTAGTATGCCATTACCGATGACCTTAGGTTCTTAGAATTGTATAGAGGTGCTCATACTGTAGAGACAGATAACAACGCAGATTCCCCGTTTTATTCTGAATATGTTCGTAGGTAAAGACGTCATTTGATTTAATTGAGCCACAACCATCAGTCTACATCGCATATGTAACCATTGGTCAGCACACATACATGGCGGAGTCCACCGTCAGTAAGGAGGATGCGAGAAAGGCTGTTGCTATGGAGACATTGATGAAGACCGAATACGCTTTTTGCAATTTATCAAGTGAACTTCAGCAATTCTTTAGACCAAAAAGTAAGTAAACCGAGTAAGTCTAAACTCGAAGTAGAATTGGGGAGACACTTGAAAAAGAAAAGAGAACATTAAACAGTCATGTCATTATTTCTTCAATTTCAGAGCCGGTTATGTCAGTCGTCGTTAGATCTTCCAACCCACTGAGAACCGCAAGACTATTAACCTGTCTCATGGCCAGACAGAATAATGTAAGTCCTTTTCTTTTGTTTTAAGAATCAGCGCTCGAATAGTGGGGAAAATCTGAATCATTTTCGATCGAGGACATATATTATTTGATTTGATTTCAGTTAAAAAAACGGTACTGTATGTTAGACAAAGGATACACCTACCGTGCAAGACTGACATTTGGGAATGAATCCTACAAAGGCTATGGTTGTACTCCACTCCTTGCACGATGTATGGCTGATCTTTATTGCATGCAAAGAACCTGTTTCGCATTTACGACAGATCCACCTGGGGTGGCTTCGGATATTGCAGTAAGTACTGTATCAAAAGGAAAAGAAATCAAAAAGTACTGAGAACTTTTACAAAATTTATACTGTAGAGTACCAGTGAAGTAGTATGCCATTACCGATGACCTTAGGTTCTTAGAATTGTATAGAGGTGCTCATACTGTAGAGACAGATAACAACGCAGATTCCCATTGAGTTCTGCATACTTGTTAACGGTCTCTGTCTAGGTCTCGGTCACTGTCAGTGTAAATGCACCATAATAGATAATTTCAAAGGAGTAGCAATACCCAGTCAGTGAAATTCAACTCTACTTTCAGGGCAACGAGCATACCGTCATCAAAGAGGAAAGGGAGGCTTTGATGAAAAAACGACTGATGAACCGACAAGGTGAAGAAAAGGACATGATCGACGAGATGACGGAGCTGATAACGGAAGACTTAAAGCAAACAGCTCACATCACAAGCGAGGAATATACACTGATCGATCAAAAGCTGAAAAAGCTTCGTGCATTAGTTCCAGAGACAGGTGAATGGAAGAAGTACTGGTCTTGGCTGAAAATATACAAGCATCTGGAATACACTTGCGATCTTATAGAAAAAAAATCTGCTAGTGAGCCCATCGAGTAAGTATTGTTCAAAGAATAACACTTGCTATAATGTCAATTGGACTGTAGTTTCGCCTGTAGTGCTATTGTCTTATAAAAGGTGGTCTGAATGGCACTACAATTTACCAAAAACAATACGATCTATCCTGAAATCTTGATTTCACTTGAGTACGCGATAAAGTCTTACAGAACTCCAGAAACAATACTGTTGTCAAAATATTTTTATAGTCAAGAGCAGTGGCTTCAGCAAACCGCAGAGGACCCCGATCTGCAGAAAGATCCGCAAACGGTCATCGGGGAAAACGAAGAAATTGAAGAAGTTAATATTGAAGTGACGGGTGATGATTCCGATCAGGCCGGAGATCTTGGGGATGTAGAACTTGACTACAACGATCCCATTATCCTCCGACTTTTCAGAGTTAGTATTGAAGAGTTACTCTTCGATCGAGATTCAATGTTGTTGTATTAGCCTTCTCTTAAAGGACATACGGAAAATACTGGATTTCAAAAAGATTCACTTGACTGTCCTTGTGAGGTATCAATTTTTTTGCAGTGGAAAATAAAATATCTTAACATTACAGGAGCCACATGTACATGAACCGGAATACATATCGAAAGGTCGGTTCGAGAAGTTTATGGCAGATAGGAAAGAAGGCAGACTGAAAGACCCTCAGACTAGTATCATGTTGATTGCTTTCAAGAAGTCTTTGTCGGGATTTGAAAAGGTAAAGGTGTAACCTTATTCTTTTTATCTCGTTCTGTAAGACGTCTTAAATTTCGCGGTTTTTTGGACTTATCTTCTGTTATGTTTCACAACAATTTATAGAATGACCTTGAACAAGCAATAAACGACGGAGTACGGGATGTAATTGTAAATGGCGACGAGCTTACTGCAAAATTGCAGGTAATAAAGTATTTTACCTTACATTAAGATGAAATTGTTTATCCCACTTTTAATAGCTAATTAAGATACTAATCCTGTTAAAATATACCAGTCAACTTTTGATTTGAGTCATTCCATCTTTACTTTTTCAATACGTTATAGATTATTTGTGACTTCTTCGTGAAAAGAAGTAAAGGGAAGAAATACAACCCAAAGTTGTATCCAAATGCTGCCATTTTGAAATCAGCGCTAGAAAAACCGCCACCCGGAACCAATATCATTGAGGCACTGCCGACGTCAAGCGGGCGTTCGCGTAACAAACAATACGTGACATTCCCGATGCACGCTCTGGATGAGAATGAAATTCGTGGAGCTGTCAGTGTCCTTGCGGCGCAAAATAAAATACACGTAGGTTCTACTTGAATAATTTTTAGTCGCACCGTCTCGAAAGCGGATGGTGTCTGTGCGTTAGTACGATTGGTTAGTTGCTTGTATAGTAGGTTGTATGTGACTATTCGTGAAAATTTTCTGAATTTTAAAATTTTATCAGATTTCAATAACCCTGCCCCCCTTCAAGGAATCAGTTGATACCTTTTCATACCTCCTTAATATCACTCTTGATGTCCTCATCTACATATTATCCATCTCGTCAACACGCTTTATCAATTTATCTCTGTATCTACTACCTCAAAGCAAAGTTCTGATTAGGTTAAATCGCAGGAGATCTGTGTATGTGAATGAGCCATTGAGCTTTGTTCACACGTAATGAAATTTTGCCCGATGTGCAAAATGGTTGCACCACAAAAAATGAGGATCATGTCACTGCGTGAACAGCGCCATTGGAATACTTTTAACCTATTTGTTATCGGGCTGAATTTCGTTACATGTGAACCAGGCTTTAGGTTCATTATTAAGTTACCGATTGCTTCTTAATGATCATGGCTTGATGTAATGAACTAACAGTATTTGTATCAAACTAGCAATATGGTCATATTGTGATTTAATGCTGAACGATATGTTTAGCCTTAATTGGAATTAAATAGAAAACATTTAAACTTCAGTGGAGAGAACCGAAGAACGATGGAGACAGAGAGCTGAAATTGAAGCTTGGAGACGAAGTCCATGTGATATCAAGCAGTGTTCCGAATGTCATTAAATCACTACTTCACAATGTTCTTCTGAATACGAACTACGAGTTTGCAGCACTTCCAAGGCAGCTGAAAAAATTTGCCGAAGCTGCCGCTGGTAAGTAACAACTAGTTGCCGGAACTATCGATTGAAGGGGGTGTCTCACTTATGTTGGTTGCGGTTGTCGCAAGAAATCTCATTGGAAGGGTCATCCAAAATCAGAACTCGGATGATAGATCACATTGTTCTTGTTTTCAACTGTAATGGAAGCAAAATTCAGAGTTTCTGCATTAGAGGAAATCTCTTCATTTTTAGTCGCGCCGCTTCTGCGAACGGAGCAACTTGCCTGGTCACTTTTATGGTGTATGTACGGATGTGTTAACTTCAGACCCCCACCCCCGTGGACAGACTCAATCACTTACATAGGGTTTTTGGGGGGATTACAGCAGATTTAGTTTGACCAAAAGGCCTGAAGGCCATACATACATTTTCCAGGGAGTTCTGGCCATTTTAAATGTGATTTTTAGTACATTCCTATACATTTAAAATGGCCATAACTCCTAAAATAAGCTAGATAGACACAGTTTAAAATCAAAAATTCTTTCATATTTGGTCATCAGAACACTTTTGAGCTATATTTACTTTTTGTGAAAAAACTTAGACAAATGGAATCACACACAAGACAGAGACAGTCACCTACATAGGGCATTTTTGGATGACAGCAGATTTGGCTTGACTTCTATTAATTTCAATTTCAAAACACAACCAGTAAAATGCTAATATATCATGTTTCTTACTCATGAATCTTCACGCGGTGCGACACAACGCTAACTAGCATTCTTGTTACATAGTATTTTTTGTGTGGAATTAACATCCAACAAACGGAAATTTTGAAGGATGTAACAGTGTAGTGGCAGGAGGTTGTTACAGTCTTTTGCAGTAAATGTTGATTAGCAGACAACACAGTAATGGAATAGGTTATTGCCTCAGATACCATTGTATTTGTGCTTGTAATTAGAGACGGGATTATTAGCAATGTATCTCTCTGGGGTTGGGGGGGGTGGGGTAGTGGTTGCTGAATAAGTGTTATTTTTTATGCCCCAAAACCAAAACAAACATGGACAATATTTGGTTGGAAGGGCATCCTTATTGGGTTTCCTCCGAGTTCAAATCTAATTTCATTTTGAATTGTTTACTACAGCAGCAGACAGTGACTCTGAAAGTCAGTTTTCTGTGCCAAAGTCCGACGCAGGAGGAAGTGAATCCGACGGTGAAGGAAAGAAGAAGAGTTCCAAGACGAACGAGTCTGGAATACCCAGACTGCCGGAACTTGAACCTCCAGATATCATGGTAAGTGAGGTTTAGCAGATGAATATTTAATACATTTAACATTGAACGGGTACATTAAAGGATTTAAGGTCTGTTTGCACCTACCGACGCCGTCACCGTCCCAGTCCCCCCAAATTTAACATTGTGCCAATGATGACGGGCACAATGGGTTCCTGGAATCCAGACCCATTCTGGCCCATCATCATTGGCACAATATTAACATTTGATGGTGACGGTGATTGCATCAATACGTATAAACAGACCTTTAAAGGGGAAAGGACTTATTGTAACCGAATTGAGCAGATTTTTGCCTCTGAACCAGACTGGTTGTGGGAAGGATCCAGTGTAGATGTATTTCGAAACTGCAAATACAAATGGTGATGGGAGCATCACCAATGTCACTTTAATATTTGTCGCTTGCAGACGAATGTTACCTACACTGTTCAGTGCTAAATACTCCCACACACAATGTGTAATGTACAAGACACTGTTTATAAATTGATATTTTGAATTGAATTATAGACGAAGTCGGCTGCAGAAAGGTATGAGCTCTTCAGGCAGCGGGCACGGAAGATAATTTCAGACCGTGAACAGCAAAGTCTGAGTGACGATGAAGTTCAATCTATTCTCAGGAGTGTCAAAGCTAAGCTAAGCGAGGACGACGAGAGGAAATTGAAAGAGATGCTGGACAAACAGATTAAAAAACGTATGAAAGAAACTGGACAAGGTACATCCCTATCATGGAGACTAACTACACGACTTCAGGTTACATGTGCTCTCGTAGCAAACAGATTAAAAGTAGCCGCCGGTGATACCTTACAGAAAAAAGACAAAAAAGATCGATCGAGACATGGTTCTAAAATATCTTATCCCAGAGATGCGCCATTTATGAGAAAGGCGGCAAGGCTGCCTAAATGTAGAGTAAAAGTGAAAAGGCTGCATCTTAAACCTGGACGAAGATACAATGCAGCAAAGTTTATGAAAAATCTGCCTCCAAACAAATTAAGGCAAAAGGATTCTTCAGAAAAGGACAGAGAAACTGAGAAGAAAAGAAAAAGGATTGTAGAGTCTTCATCAGATGAAGATGATGAGAAGGAAAAGAAAATAGTTAAGGATAGAAAGGAAAGTAAAATGGAAGTAGACGAAGTGACAGAGAAGGAAGAGAAAAAGGGTACAGACAAAGTGGAAGTGCTAAAAAAGAAAGAAAAAATGGAAGTAGATTCCGATGAAGAACCTGTTCCAAGTAAGAAGGCTAAAATCGAGGCTCCGGTTAAAGAGGAAAAATCCAAAGTTTCAAGTACTTCATCGAGTTTGTTTGATCAAATGATGAAAAAAGAAACTGAGAAAAAAGATGAAAAACCTAAAGCGTCAGACACTTCATCTAGTTTGTTTGACAAGATGATGAAGAAAGAGACTGAGAAGGCTGAAGACATTCCTGAGGTTAAAAAATCAAAAAGTAGGGAATCCTCTCCTAAACCACCAAAGACCGAAAAGGTCGATGTGAAGCCAGTTGTGAAAGACTTAACAGCGAAGGGGGAGAAAGAAAGACACAAAAGCAGCTCCAGAGATGACAAAAAAGCGAAGACGACCAGGGAAGGTGAGATACAATACGCTTCAACATTGATTTTTCGTTTTAGCTTGGAAACCAGCCCATTAGACTGTTGATATTGTTGCTGAACGATTTGTGCCATAACCTATGAAACAAACTTACAGTGCACCTTAGTTCAGATTTTCTTTGTGCAATAACTTAAAAATTTCCGTATGCTCGTGTTGAATTGTCTTATGTTTTTTGTGTGCAATGAGTAAATATTCACATATTGCAGAAGTACCATCGTTTAGTGATATGCCTGGACCGAAAACAAAGCTACCATGGATACCACATTTTGAGCCCATCGATTTGACTGTAAGTGTACTTGATAATTGCTTAAAAAATAGTGTAATGACATTTGCAGCTATATTTGTTTTGTTAAGTTAACTTGCTGTTCCCAAAGGAAAAGTTTCAATCTCGTCTTAAAAAAACAAATACTGCATTTTCAGCGGTATAAAGAGAAACGGTACAGAGCTTTGAGAGCAAGAACTGCAGAGATCTTGAAACAGCGAAAGAGTGGAAAGTTAGATAAGAAGGAAACAACAGCATTGATCTTAGGAGCACGGGAATATCTTAGTGATGATGACATGGACACAATTACTGAACTGGCCACGAAGGCTCTTCAGGCGGTACCAGCACATTTAGAAGGTAAGCTGTTTGTGAAGGATTTTTTTCCCATTACCTATGATACGAAATACTGTGCACATTAGTGGGCTCGTTCCAGATGTATAGCGAATCCCTCGACTCGCACATATTGCCATGGCAGAAAACTGCAATGCGCTTGTTATTTTTTACATACGGGATTGCTTTTACCAGGTGACAAACACAAAAAAAAGGAATGGAAGCTTACCCAACAGTTGCAGGTTCTCTGCAACTATTTGGTTGGGCGCCTAGAAAAGAGAATACCCGAGGTAAGTGAAATCTGTTGTGCCACTTACACAAAATACAGGATTCCCACAAACTAAATATATCAACAAGAAATCATTTTGAACACATTTCTAGTTCTGGAAACTTAACTTGCAAGTTTAGTACCAATACACAATTTAGTGCAAACATTTATTAACAAGTAAACAGTTATTCCAGAATATTTGAATAAAATATTGATTATAATTTGAAATCATTAACACTGTCAATATAAATTCTTTCAAAGTGGGAATCCTGTACCAATATTTTAGTGCTAGAGAAGTAGAAAGGGTGTGTAATTAGATCTGAGTATATATTGAATGAATGAAAACATTTGTGTAAACTTGCACAAAATAATAATTAAGATATTTTTAGCAGATAAAATGATTGAATTCCTACAAGATACCTAAATATAATCAGGTTTTACACTAAAATTCAACTGTACACAAGAGAGAATGGTTTATGAATGCCAGTAGATTCTATTGTCAACTACAGCCAAATTAAATTGTAAAGTTAAGCTCATTACCAGATGTTAATTGCCCAAATTATTGAAGTGTTGATGCTCTTGATAGTAGCATTAGCTTACAGAAATAGTGCAGGGTAGAAAGTTGTGATTAACAGTAAAGTTTAGTGGTTTACAGAGTGGAATAGGTGCCAACAGAAATAAAGGATATTACTTTTGATAATTTATTTAGGGCTGCCAAGTCTTGCTTTCAACAACAGAAGTAGATTGACAGAAAATAATGCAGGATAGCTATAGTTTTGGTAATAGGATTAAAATAAAGGTGAAACTTAAGTTGTTCTTATGAGAGTTGAAGGGGTGGGAATAAACAAGTGATACTGATTTTAATTGCCCAAATGTTTATTTGAAGTAACTCTTAGCAATACCATAAGATATGCAGAAAAAATACAGATAGGAAGTTGATGTGATGACAGAGTCATGGTGGAAGACAAGTTCTTTCAATAGCATAAAATGGATAGAAAGACAAATGTGAGGAACTGTTAGCTTAGGTTTTTGTGGTATTTTATTAGATAATTTAAGGTTTAATTATTTTGTTCTTGTGAGGACTAGGAAAGAAACCTAGGTGTCCCTTATTGGGTGCCATTGGAACAGGGTTGAGAGTCAAGACAATTAGATACTCAAATTAGCTTCTTTAGTTCAATACAATAATAACTTTGATGTCCCTTATTGGGTGCCATGTGCAAGTGTATTGGTGATTTTTCTAACAATAGGTTGTTCAGTGGACACTTATAAGAATTCTTAAAGGGATGGACATTACAAAAAATGTAGTTTGTAGAGAAAATGTTGTTCACAGTATTCTTATTAAATTGTCATGGAACCTGAAACACATTTCTAATACCATTTTAGGTGGTTATTTGATTTAGAATATTTTGTTGATCTATTGAGTTAGTTTCAGGGTTTGTTTTAGTAACAGCTGATAGTTATGTTGAAGGCTTTGACTGGATCATGTGATTGCTACATGAAATTTCTATTAGTTTGTCAGATACAAGTGAAAGAAATGCAATATCCAAAAGAATTCCTGAAGATTGGTTTTCATAAAACACTTGATGGCACCAAATAGCAGGTTTTGAGGATAGAAAAGACTTCCTGTGGAGTTTTCTTCACTAAATACAGTACAGATTCAAAAAAGTTCCATAATAGTTGTAGTCTTGTGGCGACATGATGAAAAAAGAAGACTTCGAAGATTCAAAGGAGATGTTGCAGTTATATTTATTTGTGCAGTGAGAGATTACGAAAAATAAATGTACTTATGGTTGTTCATTTGTTGATTTAAATCTCGGAAGGAACAAGATCCGCCAAAAGCATCTTTTACTGCTATCCGCGTGCTGCAGCCCAAGTATTTTTTGTTTAGGGATAGTTGTGAAAATGAGTTTAGTCAAGATCAACTCAATGGCTGCTTCAACGGGCAGCCTAGTTGTGTACACAAAAGTCAATTTTTAGTCGGTTGTTTTTCTGCCATAGCGAGTCTGGTGATTCATTGAACTAATACAACATTGTGCAGAGGGATATGGAACTAAATCGATCTTCTATTTTTCAGGCCGAGATTTTAGATTTTTAGAATAGCGATATTTTAGTGCAGGTTTTGTAGAGTAAATGCATTATGGGCAATTAACTCGGTAATGGTCTAATGGTCATCAATATTTGTAAGACTTCAAAATTGCTGGTAAAATTTGGTAAACTAGATTATATGCGAAACTGTGAAGAACAGTTTTGCTTATGTCTATACTATAAATTGATATTTAGGATATTCGAGCAAAGGAAAGGAAAAAGGCGGATAAGGAAGAATACCAACGCAAGGCTGCCTATTTAGATCTACGGGAGAAAAAAGATAGATCTTCAGCTAAAGAAAAGAAAGACAAAGACAGTTCAAAAAGTTCCAAACATCGAGACAGTTCGAAGGACAAGGACTCGAAACACAGAGACAGTGGTTCTAAACATAAGGACAAAGATCGCAGTTCAAAGCATAAGGATAAGGATGGAAGTTCTAAACACAGACATGGAAGCTCAAAGGAAAAGAGAGGTAATTTTTGCTTCATAAATTACCTCCTAGCAGCGTTAACAGTATAGGGAACTAGAATTGCCCAAGTGACTACATAATTTAAGTTTTTGAATTGAATGTTTATTTGCATTTTTTACGACACGATGTAGAGTTTTCGTCTAGTATGTATTCCTATTGTAAGTTACTTTGAGATTTTTTATCAAATTGTAGACAAAGATGAGAAATACGATTTCCCTTCAGAGCTGCCAGACATTCCACTACCTTGGATACAGGCACTTGAACCAACCAATTTAATGGTAAGATTACTCAAATGTATTCAGATAGGTGTTTGGTAAATCCTGACCATCAATGTGAACAAGTGGAAAGCGAGGAAAGGTGAAACAGTCAATTTCTATCTGTGTCCGATGTGCTTTTTACAAGTGTCGTGACAATTTATCCTATTCAGAGATCGTTATGACATTGTTGTCACATGTTAGTTTCTTTGTTTTTATCTCATAAACCACATGTAAATCATGAGCGATAATATAAGTTAAGCCACAACAAGTATGGAGGCTTGTGATTCTCTAGAAATGATAAAATTGTCGTGACAGAACACCAAAATGTCAAAAAAAAAGTTTACATGTATTTGAATATCCTTGAACCGTTTCCTTCCACAAAATATGCAGAAGTGAACCCTGATCCCCAACAATCTCTTGAATTATTCAAAAGTGATCCTTCGTCTACAACCATTACTATTACGCCCTGGCCGTGTGATCGATGCTTGCGAGTATGAGTATGAGTTTACAGTATGAGTTTCGAAAAAAAATATAGTTCGTTTACGAG